>JACGDI010004513.1:871920-899051 GCA_014898725.1 Jacaranda copaia
GTCTTGATTTCATGACCAAAATCACAGCTATTTAATAGAGCTGACACAGATTTTAAGTCTATGTAATTTAATTAAATTTTGTGGAAACCAAAATTAATATTCGCCAATTTTGTGGCACAATTTACTTGTCTTTGGAATTCCGACAACTTAAAATAGTTTAAAATATCATTGATTTTGCATTCTACATAAACATATGATCAACTAATGTATCAAAATGTAGCTTTGACTAACCTTCTTACATGATAACAATATAAGAAATTTGATTTGGAGTCGAAAGTGATTATTTAAAAGCAATCGAAGTCTATCTCATTTTTAAGTCGAGTGGTTTTTTGTTGAATAATTCTAGCGATTTAATTAAGACTTAAAACCACATAAAAATAGCTAGAATTGTTGAGAATAATGTAGTGAAAATCATTTAGGATAAAAATCAAATTGAATAGATCGAATAAATAAAGGAAAGTTAAAGAGAAATTGTGCAAACGGATTTACATAGCATACCTTATAAACAAAATGAAAATCAATATATATTCGATGCTAACTATTAAATATATGGTGGTAGAAGTGTAAACGAATCAAGTTAATTCGCGAGCCTTGAGCTCGGGTCGAGTTAAATCGAGCTAGAGCTCTAATTGAAGCCAATCTCGAGGTTTTTGTATATAGGCTCGTCTTAGTATTTAATTAAATATTTTTTATTTTATTAATAAATATATATTATATTACTATTTTTTATTTCGAACTCGAGTTTAAGCCTGCAAGTTACAATCTATTTGTTAGTTCGAGTCTTATTGAGTCGAGTTGACTTTAAATTTTAAGATTATCGAGTTTGAGAGCTCAAAATTTTTTTTCAAACTTAACTCGACTTGATTTGATTTTACCTCTATATAGTGGATGATTTCATATAATTTGAAGCGTCCGCATTATTAAGAATTAATATTGGAAATTTGGCCAAGTAATCCCGACTTGCTCCACCATAAAAATTATTTTTATTAAAAACTAACGATGGATATTCAATCAAGTCAAGTGACCCCTCTCTACTAAATGGCAAAACAATACCAACCCACCTCATTACTTGGATTTTGGCCAATTTTCAAGCTCCATCAATCAAAATTATTCTTAAATGAGGAACTAATTTTAGAGGAAAAAAAAAAGAAAAAGAAAAATGAATTGATTGAGTAGACAAGATGTGGGGACAACCATTGAAGACTTCATGAATGGACTAGAGCAAACATAGTTCCATCCGATAAAAAAATGACTATTGCAAACATAGGAGTCAATCGTGTTGTAGGTGGAAAATAACCTAGGAAAGTGCGCACAAAAGTCATATGATTTGATGGGAAAGTTTAGAAGAAGACTTCATTATTTGTTTTGTTTTCAAGTTACTATGCAAGAATTGCATAAATAAGTTATTTTAAGATTATTTAGAAAGTTTCATCTTATTTAAATTGATGTCTATTAAGATTTCATAGATAGCATATGATAATAATATTAGAGAGTCAACTTAAACAACTATAATTTGATTCTATTTTTTATATGCTTGAAGTTTCAATCATATATATCTTTATAAGTAAATAATTCAAAATTTATTATTAAACTATCTTTCCAAATTTTTAATCGTAATTTTGTTTCCATAAAAATAAATAAATAATTTTTTATGAACTCATTTTGTATTGGAAAAACACATATACTAATCTGATTGGATGTTACATTCATGGCATATAGGTTTCACTATGTGTTTGTTACGGTGTATTATTAATTTAATATTTAATATGTAATTACAACTAATTTTTTAATAACAAACATAAAGATGTCTGTCGAATACATAAATTGGTCATAAATTTTTATAAAATTTTTCACTCAATCAAGTATAACGTGCTCAATTCAATTTCAATCGATGAATTATGTAAAATCTAGAAAGTGAAAACTGTCTTTCTCTACAGTTCAACAATCACGAGGTATAGAATGAGCCCAAATTCCTCATCTAACGTGTAATTTACCCAATGTGCATAACTAATATTGTATTTAATTTTTCACCATTCGTTTCTTTCTTTATTTCACATTTATTTAAATCCATTCCTATATTTTGCAAAATTCAATAAAATGCCAAAATTTGAATTCAATTTATGGGACTTTAATATCCCCACAAAAATAATGGTGTTGAAACTTTTTCAATGGAGAAGGTGACTAATTGTTGTCTTACTTTGACAACGAGGTAATATGCTACACTTCTATGGGAGGAAAATTGCGCAAAATTTAAAAAAATCAAAGCACTAATAAATAAAAGTTAGATGTAACATGTTGAAAATTTATCATTGCTTTAGTCAACTTAGGGGAATCAATGGCTATGTTAGCCCGGACGACTGCAAAAGTATCATCTCCATAGTCTTTAGGTTTGCGTGTTTGCCAACCAACTTAGAATTATATTGGCGTGTCGTCACTAGCACTAAATATTATTGAAAAAAGTTAGTTGGAAAAAAATGTGATCGCGGCATGCCGTCGAGCAGTTTAAATTCTTTATTTTAATTTATATATTTTTTATATATTTTACTTTATATATATATATTAAGTATATTAAATATTTTTATACAAAATAATTGATTAGGATCATATACATTTAATATATATATATATATATATAAATTAAAATAAAAGATGAAATATATTTATATTGGAATAAAAAATCTAAACTGACAATCGAGACAATAATTAAGTTATTTAATTTTAAAGAGCTGTTTTACATTGGATGCTTGTAGTTTTTAAAAATCATCTCTCGTATTCTTTTCTTGACACAACAATATAAAAAAAATGTGGTAACAAATAATTATATCTTGCATGCTCACACATTTCATTTTTCTAGGACAGGTGATTTTTTCACCTTATATTTCATTTTTATTTAACAATGTATATTATTCATAAAAAAAATGATACTTAATTATTTAGAATTAAAGTTTTTCCACATGTTAAATGAGACATACTTAAAAAAACCATCAAAATCAAACATTTCAATCATACAATAAGTTCTTTATTAATATTTCAAGAGAACATTCCACTCAATTACCCAATAATTGTTGCTCAATAGATGCCATATTTCATAACCACAAAAACAAAATAATTAATATTTAAAACTTACTAAAGTTGATAAAATAATTTATTAATAATCTCAAGTTGACCAAAATGTAGGCCCAAACCCACAATAGCAATCTTCCCTAAAAATCATTACAAATCATTGTACTGCATATCAAATAGAGTCCAGTTCATGTGGCCCAGACAAGAAATAGTCCACAAACTTCCCAAAGGGAGAAGTTTTTCTTGGCGTGTATGACCCTTTCCCTATACGAGCCATTCATCCGAGGGAGCTTCATAAGAAAGGGATAAGTTTAACTGATAAATCAAAGAAACATTAAAGCAGACTCAGTATTGCGACTTGTAATATGACTTCATAATTCTGCTTTTGTCGTCTTTGCTTTTCAAGAAAAGCCGGCCAAGAATCCTTCTTCTCCGGCCTTCATTTCTGATCAATTTTTGTTTCCTTTGGGTTTAGATTTTGATTGCTGATTGGGAAGACTTTCTGATTTTGAGTTTTATATGAAGAAAAGTGGGGATTTCCCCGATCTTCAGGTGCACTCAAAATCAAATCTTTTTTTTCGATTCTTGAAGTGGGTTGATCTGGGAAGTTGTTGTGGAATTCTGGGTTTGATTTAGATTGGTGGGTTTTTTGGTAAAGATTCAATCTTGTAGGTTTCTTGGGTGGAAATTACAATCCAAATGGTCTGTTTCCATAGCTCAATTACAGTTGACCAGCATATAGATATGGCCAAATCTGTGAATTCAACTGACCCTTGTGTGAAACTGAGGCAAATTAATCAGTTACAAAAGAATAAAAGAACTCCCAATTCTCCCAATCACTTGAACATCCCAGCATGCGAAAAATCTCGCTCTGCTATCATTGATGTGATAATCTTGATTGCTGTGGTTGGTGCCTGTGGGTTTTTGCTCTATCCGTATGCCAAGATTTTAGCCCACAAGACTCTGGATTTAACTGAAGAAGTCATAGATGTAGTGTTTGAAGAAATTCTTCGTGCCCCTATGGTGTTTGGATGCTTAGGACTTAGCATTTTTTTCGCAGTCATGGCGCTTGTGGCGATCACAGTATGTACAGACAGAAGATGTGGGAAAATGGGCTGCCGAGGGCTTCGTAAGGCTGCTGAATTTGATATTCAGTTGGAGACCGAGGATTCTATCAAGAAATCAAATTTTGTAGCCAAAAGTGCATTGAAGAAGGGACTATTTGAATTGCCTCGTGATCATCATAGGGAATTGGAGGCAGAGCTCAAGAAGATGGCGCCTCCTAATGGGAGGGCAGTGCTGGTATTCCGAGCAAGATGTGGATGCTCTGTTGGCAGAATGGAGGTTCCGGGGCCAAAAAAATCTCGAAAGGTTAAAAAGTAGTGCTAATATGATCTTTACTTTTTCTTCCTTTTAATATAAGAGCATATTCGATACTGACTTAGCTATAGTGATGAGCAGATCCCTTTCCATTTTTATTTTCTCTGAACAATAATATATAGATTTGAATAAGCTCATTGGAATAAGTTATATGAATAATATACATAAACTGGTTATATAAAGAATATGGGGTTCCCTTTTCCATTAGCTTTATTGTTTTATAATCATTCTTATGCTCTTTAGCTGCTGAAAAAGTAACATCATATCATGGTCCTCCTTTGCTTTATATCTGGATGGTTTTTTTTAAGTTCAAAAGATGATTCATCTTGTTTTGCTTTCTATCATCCATTGAGTTCGGTTGATATCGTGATGAGGATTTTGATATCTGATTTTTAAGTATTCTTTTATTGCATTAATGTGAGATGCTTCATTGGAAGTTTTAGTTTTTGGATTTGAATTCTCATACTTCTAGATGCATTTAAGCAGGCTTGGAATGTATAGCTGATATTCAATCCAATCAAGAGCCAAACTCTGGTGAATTTAGTTACAACTTATTGGATTTAGTCATCTTTGGCCTTTCAATTGCTGTAGTTTCTTGATATCATAGAATTGGATCTCTTAGTATCAACTTGAAAATGGCCTACTTCATGAACCCCTGTATACTTATAAATCCTCGGAGAGGCTTTTCTTGAATAATACTTTTTAAAAGTCATATCAGCTCTCAATTGCTTCAACCTTTGGCCCGGTTGTGGACTTCTAATAAACATCAGATTCACTCCTGTTTCCATCTTACCATAGAGTTAAATAGATGCTTTAGGATTCAGATCTGTTTGTCACACGGTTCCTCTTTTCTTGATGTATTTTCTCTTCCTTTTGATTTCTATGAGGGCCCAGCCAGTGGATCAGCATAAAACCTCATTAGTTTCATAGCAAATATGAGCCTGATTATTAAGAATTATGCCTCTTGAGTCTGGCACAAATATTTCTAGCTATAGAGCTGAAAGCTTCGTGGTAAATGTTGCTTTGTTTGATGATAGTTTAAAATTTCTTGTTCTGAGAGGCTCGACTCGTTTTTAATCAACTTATTCTACTTAATATAGAATTCTGAGTAGTCTAGTGATCTTGTTCTAGTGAAATTTGTGGCACCAAAGCCTTCTTTTTCTGACATAATCTTAAACATCTGTCTAAAATTTTGGATGAACAAGAATCAAGAATAGTTCTGCTGCTGCTGTAGCTCACTGCATATTTACACAGGCAAACTTCGATGCTGATTGTTGGGATCAGTTTGTCGATGTTTGTGCATGTTCAAAGCTTTCCATCATTGTGAATATTATTGGTGTTTTCATCGATGGATGAGTTTGTAGATTTGCAGCACCTTTATGCTGCTTTTCTAGAGCTTTTTGGACCTTTGTATCAGCAGTAACCTAGTTATGATGTTTCCCAAGTGATGGTTTGCTGTCCGGTTGCTATAACCAGGTGAACTTCTGTTTGTTTTGATGTTGTGTTATGCATCCAACGCTGATCATGGGAATGCTGGTGGGGATTAATGGGATATGCATCTGAATTTCATGTAAGATTATCACTTTGAATCGGAGCCCATTCTCACGTAGCTGTGGCAATGAGGACCCGGATCTTCATTTGCGTAGGGGTCACGTTGGGTCTCTGCATCTCTTCGGTCCTGATATTCACAAATAGGTTAGGGTCGTCGAGTTGCCCAACCAAAAACTTTTCAATTCTCGAGTCAGTATTGTCGAGGTTTGAAACCATAGGTAAGAATTTGAGTAAATATTATTAATAAGTTCGTAATATACCTATCCAGTGACTTGTAACTCAAGTAACATTAATTTTCTCTTACTATGTGGGAGGTCTTATGTTCGATTTGAAATGGATGCGTTGTGCATTTTATGTGCGCATTATTTGTAGTTTATACTTTAATTTGTTTGACTTGAAAATAGAATAATATTGATTTGTTGTAATGATAAAAAATTATTATTTGTTGGTAAGAAATTTATCATCGTGATTATTTTTCTCATAATCTTAACTTCATATGATAATATCACTACTAAATTTCTCTTAATGAATTGTTGCTTCACTTTATGATCAACCAAAATGATCAATATTTCAATTTTTTGTCTTAATGATTCATTAAATATGATAAGTTTCTTTTTATTTTCTCCTTTAACTCTATAATATTTGCATATACTTTTCATATGTTTTTAAAATTCAATAACATGATTGTGCGATTCTAATTTTCTCATTGATGGTAACAAAAATTTAATTAAGCAAAATTCGACAATGAAATCCTCTTTTCCTTTTTTTACCTTACGTTTTTAATCTAATTCTTTTATTGATATTAATATAAATTTAATTAAGTAAAATTCTCCAACAAAATTATCTTTTCCTTTCTTTGCCTTCCATTATCCATCATTTCTACTCATGGCAAAAACACAATAAACCAATTTTTTTTTTTATAAATCAATTACTATAATGTATCAAATACATGAAATGAAAATCCCTAACAAAAATATTTAAAAAAAAAATCATTTACTTTCAATTTATTTCCATATGCTGAGCTGGCAACTCATCATTGCCATTTTCACCAGCATCATTAGAATCATTTCCCAAATTGGAATCCTCAACCCGACCCGACCCCATATCCGCATTCGAACTCGGACGCCTTCCGCCCCGAAGAATGAACACATGAATTGTCCATTCATCTCCATCTCTGCCATCACCTTCCTTCTTCTCCTCCTCCTCCACCGGCATGCTGAACCGGCAAACCGGGCACGACCCGTGGATCCCCAACCACTTATCAATACAACCCGAATGAAACCTATGTCTGCACGGCATTTCTTTGACTTCTACTTCCCCGCCGACTTCGTACTCCGTCAAGCAAATCGCGCACTCCATACCCGGTTCCGTTATCTCGACCCGTGGCAAGGATTCGATCGAAGCTTTAGATGCGGGTGATGGGCCTTCTTTCGCCGCCAATTCGCCGTGGATCGATTCCAGGTCGGCGGGGCCTTCCATTAGTGTTAGCGATCGAGTGGGTTGGTGCACGACCACCGCGAATTCGCGGGCGGCGGAGTTGGTCGCAGCCGCCCTGCCGATGACCCATGGTAGTAGGAAATTTGTGGCGCCTCTCAGACTTAGCAGCTCGAGCGATGGAGGCGATGCTTCCCGTTCTGATGAAGCCATCGATGTAATTTTATTTTCTTCCTTTGATCTTTCGGCTTATGGGGAGAGGGGGATGGACTGAAAGGGTGATGACGGAGAGGGGGCGGTATATATACTGGAGAGCGGTGGGGGCGGTGAGGAGGCGGCCGAAGGTTCTGGAAGATGGTGGTGGAATTGTTCGCGTTTTTGGATGGGATTATTGACTTTGGCCTTTGGGCCTTCGACAAATGACTTTGAGTGGTAATATTACATATAATGCAATTAATTTTGGGTTGTGATAAGAATAAGTCCAAATGAATTCAATTTATTTTTTAAAAAAATTATAAAATATGTATAAATGATTATAATGGCAGATAGAAAGTTATAAAGTATATAAAATGATAATTATATTGTTCGATGATTAAAAACAATATATAAAAAATTATGAATGTTAAAAGAGTTTAAATGATATACAGGCATGAAAATCGAATTAAATACCTCAAAAAATACTAAATAACGTGCAAACATGCAAAAAGACAAAAATATTTAAAAAAATTAAAAATATTACATAAAAATGAAACATTTAACATAATATATGTGATGCAAATATGGATTTAAGCTTAAGGTTAACTAAAATTTATATTGATCAACCTTCAAAGTTCAATAGTTCTTGTAAGAGGTGTGATTATATGAATGTAGTTGTTCGGTGTTAATAAATATACTTATCAAGTAAGTATATTTTCAAGAAATATGTCATTTTCAAAAGATATGTTTGTTCAATAATAATTTTTTTAATAATCGTATTATTCAAACATAACTTCCAAAAATTATGAATACATGTCTAATTAGACACAAAAAACACACCTAACATGTTTAAAAATATATAACTGTACCTGGAATATGATCTATTCATTTTCTATTCAATTTCATGAATATATAATATGTGTTTAGAACCATCAATGATTGATAAACCGGCATATCCATTTGCAACCCGTTGAAAAATGTTATCTGAAATGGTATATCTTCCTCATATTTCAAATACTTCGTAAAACACCCAATAAATTGCGTGTTCCTTTAATGGTTTAGTACTTGCGGAGTTATTTACAGTATCATTTTTAGAGAATGCTAATAAATTCTAAAATCCATCTTGCGTTAGCGACAATCGTCTTTTTGAGTGGTATAGCAGTCGCTCTTTAGTTAAAATTGATTAAGAATCAGACATACTTAGTACAAATATAACTAGTTGGAATAAAAGACATAATATAGAATGGGATAGAGGATCCAAAGTAATTCTAGTCTCATATTTTCAATGTCTTCACTGATGCAATACTATGAAATGCTTGGACAAAATATTTACAGAGGTAGAGCACTGTTAATTAAGCTTCTAAACTGCCAAGGATCATCAGGAAGAGGGAAACAAAAGACTCTTAGGACCCATCAAAACTTTTCCACGTTTAAATTCTAAGTTTTTAAGCTTCTCTTGGCACCAGTTGAGGTGAGATGCAGAAATCAAAGGCATTTTGAGCAGCCTTTGGACCAGCTTCATCTCAATCATGGCAAAAAGGACATCATTTCTCTTCTCACCTTCATCTTGTGCTTCCACAGGCTTCACTTTTCTCCTCACCAGCCAACACTTTTTCTTACCTCGCAAGTCTTTCAGCAGTATCCCTTTCTTCGGACAACATGAAAAAGCCAGAAAAGTCAAGAAAATTGCTCTATAATTACAACTACAATTCAGTTAGGTAAGTTAAGTACCTTACGCAGTTCTTTAGTTACACTGTATAGGAGCTCCAAGTCTCTTGGGTCTTCCACAGGGGGGGGAGGGCGCAAAATACACTTACTTTTCCACGAGGGTTTGTCGTTATCTGTTTTGACATATTGCCAGAATGCTTCTATGCATTTCTCAATGGCTTTTAGTACTTGACTTGCCCTTATGGATTCTTCTCCCATGTCATAGCTTTCTTCAACCATAAATCCTATATATGAAGGATAAAGTAGTCATTTCGGTTTAAATCTTTTCTTCCATTGCATAGATGTACGACAAGTGTATTAAATATTTTTTTATAAAAATAATTGATTAAAAACCAATTACACTTTACATATATATATCACATTAAAATCGAAGATGAAATATAAAATGATATAGATGATCCAAAGTGTACTGATATTAATGAGTTATTTTATTTGAACAATTATCAGAATAATATGTAGAATTATTATTATATTGGCAGAAGTGATATGCATGGCCTTGGAAGTTTGAACGGATTCGAACCAGAGCCCATATTTGTATAATATTGGTGGAATTATTATATCTAGTGAGACAGAAGTGATATGCACAGCCTTGGCCCTTGGCATTGCAAATGGGCTCGAGACTCTTAGTTAAGAGAGGTTAGAACGAGAGCCCTAGCGTGCAAACGATCCAAACCCAATACAAAACAATAGGTGAAGCTAGGGTTGTCAATTGGTCGGATTTTAATCCGAATTCAATTTGAATTTTACAATTTTTATACGATTAAAATGTTCGATGAATCATATTCAATTATAAATATTCAAAATTCGAAATAAGTGGATTGGATATGAAATTAAACAATCCAATCCGTTAAATATCCGAATCCGAAATTTAATATTTTTTATTAAATTAATACTCTTACATATATAATACTAATAAAGATATTAAAATAAAATCTATATATTATATTAACTTAATATATATCACCGTCTATATTGTATTGTTAATATTGAGTTCTTAACCTAAAAAATAAGAGGGATTTTAATAAAATATCAAATATAATAATTCATCTATATATTAATATAATGTGAAATAGGAACTTAATATTTAAATATTTAACTTTTGAACTAATATATAATAAAAAATTATTAATAATTCAAATATGACATATATTTATTTTATAAATATAATATTTTTATAAAATTCAAAAATAAAAAATAAAAATAAATAAATTAGGTTGAATTTTTTAATCAAACTTCGAATATCCATTAAATTCGAATATAGTACTGATTAACAAAAATCCTATAAAATTTTAGGTTGAATTTGGATCTAAATTTTGATAATCAGATTCGGATTCGGATATGACAAATCCAATCCAAATCCGACCCGTTGACAGCCTTAGGTGAAGCTTAGTGAAATGCGACTAATTACATGGAAATGCTAAGTTTGTTCCATTTTTTTCTTTTCTAATTTATACACATGCACAGTTGCATACTTAAGTTTAAATTTCTAACCTTACATTTTAAGGTAAATGACATTTTATCCCCAATATTTAATTATTTTGACACATTACTTTCCAAAATTGACTTAAAGTCATTTCACCCCTTCAACTTAGAGCCATTGGAACGTTTTGCCCCTAATACAATTTTTGGTAGATTATGTGACTAGAGAAAAGGTTATTCTTGTCATTTCACTTTTTTCCATCTATCTCAGCATATTTATATCATATTTTACGTAATGTGTTGTGTATATATTTCCTTAAAAGAATGATAAAGTTAAAGATTATGATTCTTTAAAGGTTAATTGGATAATAATAGTGTTATTACAATGAAGTATGAATTTTACTATTCCCTAAAAATGTCTTTTAGGAAGTAAGAAAACTTTATTTTGGAGTAATAATAAGGTTAGTGATTTGCTTCTTTAATATGGGTGGATGGGAAATCTTACTAGATAAGAAAATGAATTAATCATTTGAAAGTGTCATTTACAGCACAATCATCATTCCTGCCACATAAATAAAAAACTAAACATGCTTCTAACTAAAATAAATGTACTAAAACTCATTATGTTGTATTTCAATCAACAATTAATTCCCTAAATAATAGGAAATAGCAAATAAGCTAATTTAAAGTAAGAAAAGAATAAGAACCCCAGTATCCTATTATTCGGTAGATGGGTTCTTTTATTTTTGAGTTGAAAAGTATAAAAATGACAAGAGTAGTTGAATTCCCCCTCTTTTTTTTGGAATGGGAAACGATGGAAAAAAGTAAAAATGACAAGAATGGTCTTTTATCCAACTACATAATTTACCAGAAATTATAATTTGGAGGCATAGTGTTCCACTAACTCTAAATTGATGGGGCAAGGTGACTTTAAGTTAATTTTGAGGGGTAATGCGCCAAAAAAAATAAATTTAAAGGGGTAAAGTGCCATTTCCCCTACATTTTATACTTAAAATTTATGTCATTGAATTATATATATGGTCACTCGGCATTTGTCCTCTTCTTTTTGTTTTCAAGTTCTTCAATTTGGAATATTCAATTCTTTACAATTAAGACCTGAAATTAATCAAACACAAACTAGTGGAATCTTAGTTCATAACACGCATGCTTCCAATGGCCCCAATGATGGATGGAAAAGGGATAAGCACTGATTTCTTAATTACCCACTAGGAAATAACTATAAAGCAACTAATGGCAAGAGTTGAAGAGTAGACATCTTCTCCATAATTTATTAGTAAATTCAATCTTACCTGTGACATCAGGAACATGGAGAAGACATTGGAGGGAAAGTCTTTTTTGTGTGTAATTCGATGAATATCTTTGGCCTTCAGATTTTTCCTCCTCAACAAATCTCTCCAACAAAATCTGGAAATCTTGGAATTTTCCTGAAACACTATGATGAAACAATGTGTTTTCAGAATTATCAGAGAATGTAAGAGCCTCAACCTTTTGGTATTGATGATAAAGGGCTTCCCAGGACAAGCATGATTGTGCCACATAAATCAACTCGAAATCACATTCCAAACTCCTCAGAATCTTCTTTCTTGCCGTCGACAAACCTGCTGATGAGCCCATCAAGAGCCCATTCAAGATTGCATCTGCACAGCATATATAACAAAAACATATTAGACAAATTAATCATTCTATCAAGAGAGATATTGCAGGATTTTTGTCTCGAACTTTGAGGAATCGAATCCAAATGGTTTGTGTTAGTAATGTAAATATATACGCGATGATGATCAAATCTATTGTTAAATATAAAGGCTCCGTCGCATTGAGGTATTATTCTGCGGACATGCATTGATAAGGGTTTTACTTATTATCATTGACGCCGTTGAAGATACTTTTCAACGACAAATGCCTTTTCCAAGTCATTTGACTAGGGACTATGATCATAATTGATGTTATCCTAAGCCGTTTTCAACATAATCCCGTACTAATTCATACCATCAGAGTAATACCTCGATCTGCTAGAGCCTTCATATTTTACGACAGATTTAGTCATAATCACCATTACGGACAATTGGTACTCACTCATTCCATATAATCTTTCATGATAAAGAACATCAAAGAATCTCATTCTCTCTATGTACTTCTGGTGGAATGAATCTGTATCTTCCTGTACACTTCTGCTAATGATCAACTGCTGTCCAACTGCCCCACGAACATCTTCTGTGGGCGATAAAGCGACATTAAAATCAGGCGAATCTCTGCCTCCTTGAGAGACGACGAGCATGTCCTCAAGGGACTGGTGATCACCAGATTGAGAAGACCTGATCTCAGAATCTTGGAATCCATTGGCAAAGTCTTGATTGGAATTTAGATCATAATATGCCAATAAAGCGTTATTATAGTGGTCAGAAGATAAATACTCATCCAACCATGAATCTTTAACACGACTATCCCAATCCCTTTCTTGTGCATCTTCAAAAGTACCAAAACTTGATCGATCTTCGCACCCATCTCTCATCTCAAAAACTCCCGATACATATCTAGTTTCACTCGTAACCCGATATGCTGCACATGAAACAGCAATGTCACAATTTGGAAACCGTGGGATTTCTTGGGACACTGCATCATAAAAGACTTCAGCCGATTTTGGTCTAACAAAAGGAAACAAAAAGTCGGCTACTGTTTTAAAGGACCTTAAGATAAACGAATTTAGGTAGCAGACGATTCTTAATGGAAATACAAATGAGTGCAAAAGCCATTTCTGCAGCGCCTTTAACCATAGAAAAATCTGGCAGAAGGCAAGGAAAAACGGATGGATGTAAAAGCTCAAGAAAAACCACTTGAGAAATCCATCTGGGATGACAAAAACTTCGATGATCAACCAACAGGAAGCTAGCAAAGCCATTCTTGCTATTACAGAAGTTCAGTCTAGTTGTCTCCGACAGTTCTTTTCTATTCTATTAGTATTTTCTTTTATACTAGATTAGCAATCCGCAACTAGTTTCCTAACGACAACGTGGAATCAAATTGGAGAATAAATTAATGGCGGGCCAATGGTTCTGTTTGTGTGATAAGGAAGAATTTCTAAAAGATATGAACACCCTCAAACCAAGCTAAAATCACAAATATCTCCGAAGATTCGTATCTTTTCTAAATGAGTTAGCTCGATCATCTGACCTGAACCTGCGAAACGGGATGATCTCGACCCTTCATTATGGGACACGTGTACATAAAAGATGATGTCCACGTTAGTCAAATAGTCCTAATTTAGTCTCGTGATCAACTATAAATAACCCTAATTTATCACTTGAAGGACCATCTAACAATATATGATATTGACCTATATTTCAAGGGTCCCTACCTTTCGATCTCATGACCTGTACTTTATTCTACTAGCAAGCCCAATAAATGCTTACCCGGGCTTCTGTATCTGATCGACCTCCTGGCTATTGATAAGTATATTGTTTGTCAATTTTTGCGGCATTATTGTGAAAATTTAACTTTTTTTTTCCCCGACAGAGACAAGAACTTGTGCTGTAATCTTAGTTGATGGTATATGATCGCCAATTTTCTTGCTTTATATAATGTAATAACGTCTGCACTTGCATCTAGCAATAATAGATTAATGCATGTTTGCAGAATAATATGATAAGTGTTGTCTTATACTATTATTTTACATCTTTTTCATGTAAATAAGATTTGGGCAAATATTTCATTATTAAGTCAATGCTGTGAACACTAACATCTCACCTAATTTTTCCTTATTCATCATGCGAATAAGGGAAACTTGCAGGTCCAAAGATGGAGAGGGAAATTCTTGTTAAAGGCGACTTGGAATATGAATTTATGTAAAATAATGGATTACTTTTTAATTAAGTTGTATATGTTTCAAGTAGATGTCGAAAATTTGAATCCAATAAGGGTTTTTATGGAAAGTCTTTAAATTTTAGGGGCGAAAGACACAGAGAATGCAATATTTGTTTGACTTTTGCCAAAATTATAAGCCTATAAGCACTCTTGCGGCCATATTAGCAGTTGTTGCACACGATTTTTGTATGCATAAAATATCTTTCTACTAAAAATTGGTGTGCATTCAAATATATATATATATATATATATATAATTGGCATAGTGATGTACCTTTTTCATCATTCTTTTGTAACTAAAGTATCCTATTTCTAATTTTCAAAATAAATTAATGAATAGTATTACCATAGATGATATCATATGTTCATGCACCATTCCAATTTAACAGAAATATATTGAGCACCAATACTATTTGCAATATTCTTATAAAAATTCGGTTGGTATGCGCTTTAGAAATTAATCTACTCTAATAAATTAATGAAGAACATATGGATAGTTGTAAGAGAAATAATTGGGAGAATTTTTTAGTTTATTAGTAGTTGTAGGAGAAACAATTTGGATTAAATTGGTAGTAGCAGTTGCATATAGAAGTACTGTTAATTTTCTCTGACTCAATTTTTTTTTTATTTATCTTTTGCTTCATTATCGATCTGAGTTTTGGCACCAACAACATCAAAATACAGTATTTGAGAGTTGGGCTTATTACTGGATTGAATCACCCTGAAATGTTCATATTTCAGACAACGTACCCATTAAGAAGCCCAAATCAAGAATCTGAAATCAAAAGAATTGTTGTTGTCCTAATCTGTAAAACGGGCAATAATCTTACCCGGCCCATGTTCTAGAAAAATCAGAAAGATTCTAGACACTTAAGGTTAGGACCAGTCGATTTTCCTTAAATCTTTACACTGATATAATTTATCTCTAAATAAAATCCTAATTATGGAATTATAGTGGAAGTGTACAAGTGGAAAGTGGAAGGAAGGTTAATGGATTGACTAACTTTATAAATATGTGGAGGATGGTACTCAATCATTGAACTATCATGCACTAATGCTTTAAAAAATCCCTCTTGTACCAAGAAAAAAGTTATTGCTTTTTAATATAAAAGTAGTGCTGTTTGATATAAGATGGGTTTTCTTTAATGCGTTGGTTAGATCAAAAGATATTTGTAAAATATAAATATTTTAAAATTTTATTTTAAAAAAGAATGCACACGAAGCCTGAAATAGACGTGTGTTTGGATAAAAAACCACAACAAACAAAATTGATGATAATGAAGCACAATGATCTTTTATTTGGTAAGTAATATCGATAAAATTATTGTAAAAATTATGAAGTTGGAAATGAAGAACAAATTGAAAAAATGACATTTGAACTTGAATTGGAGAGCTTGCCTGTAGAATAAACTATCACACCCACTACTTAGGCATTCAAAAAAGAGTAATAGATTCTTTTTAATGGACCTAAATTGGATCCAAATATCAACCTAAAAAGTTGGTAGCAAATTCAAAATTTGAAAATCTTTTAAGGACGATAAAATGCCGTAGGGGTTGTTTGGTTTTCATTTTCATACTTTATTTTCATATTTTTTATTATTCTAAAAATAAAACATATCACTTTTTACACGTTTTCACCTAACATTGATATGAGATAATTTAGTAGGCTCAACAGACACAATATCAAATGAGACAGCCCAGGAGACTTAATAGTAAATCTGTTTGGTCGACCGGTATAGACCTCACTTAGCAGAGTCTGCGGTCGACCCATATCGACCTCAGGACCACTCTAGAAGTTTGAATATTTGAGTATGGTCGACATGTATCGACCTCAAGACCCACTCCAGTGTTAACTCGGATCCCTGCCGTATTTATTAGTCTGACATGTTGCATGCCCCTACATTAATGACATGTGACGGCCGGTACAACCGCTGCCACCAACTCTGACAACCCTGCCAATAACTTTGGCAGAGATACGCCTCCACTGGTATTGTTTATCCAGAAAATAGGAGATTTAGCCACTTGGCACAGTATCGGGATCTGGATATGGAATGACCCCCAACCCTCTGGCAAAAACAAAGGCCAGTACACCTAATCAGGGTACTTGAATCAAATCACACCTACAGGAAGCTATAAATACTCCAGGCTCAATCACGCTTAAGGTAATGCCCCATACACTATAAGTTTTACATTCTCTATATTTTGTTCGATCTCTCCATCTTGACCATAACTAACTTAAGCGTCGGAGTGCCTTAGCCGGGGGCCCCTCAGCTAGTTTAACGTGTATTGTAGTTGCAGATCTCAAGCCCAAAGCTATCCACAATCCTGAGTACTCGACCTCCCTAGTCAAATTACCAGTAACACAATTCTCATTTTCTCTATAAGCAGTTTTCAGCAGCATCAAACATTATTTTTATTTTCAAAATGCAATTTCGTCTCTTCTCTCAATAACGTATATATTTTCTCTTTCTATTCTATTATTTCTATCTCTTTCCACCTACAACATATTAAAACTAACATATTCATTACCTTTTCAACAATTCATACAAATACAAACTCATTTTCAACTTATTTTCTTTAACTAAATTTTTAAATTTTAAAAATAATAGAAATGAAAATAAAACCAAACAGCCTCTTAGCCTGTTGGCCAGGTCGGTTATGCTAAGTGTCCCTACATAATTCTTTGCCCTACCTCAGTTACTCGGTCCTATCAATTTGCACAAGTGTCCCTTAATTCAGTTGCATGAGTTCAAGATCACCTCGCAGTCTTTGGTCCTTTTCTTCTTCTCTACATCTCCCAAATCTTAAACTGCAGCCGGTCCAAAACCGAAAATGGAGACGTCTTTTACTCGCTTTTGGAGACATTATAAAGAGAATTACTCTTCTGATTTTCTGAAAAAGGTACCATTCATAAATCTAATTGCAGCTATACTTTTCCTTAAGTTGTTAACTGATTATTAATAGCTCCTATGTATACCCAGGTAGACTAAAAAATTATTTAGGGTTAGTATGGTTGGATATTTAGGTCATCTTATGATTATTTATCATATGATAATTGATGTGTTTTTTTTTTATCATTATGGTATAGTTTGATTGGTATAATAAATAAATTCATGGGAGGTAGAAAGTTAATTTATCATGAAAGTTGCATGTATAAACATAGAAGATGTTTGGCTAAGCTTATTTTAAACATCTTATAAGATGTTTTTTATGCTTATAAGATATTAGATCTTATTTTTAAAATAAATTGTTGAAGTGTTTGGATAAAATAAGATCTTGAAACTTATAAGATGTTAATAATGACAACTTTATAATTATAATGGTTCAAAATGAAAGAGTTTGTTAAGATTTTAAAAATAAGTTAAGGTCTCCTTATTTTTTTTAAAAGAGCTTATAAATTCGTAACATCTTATTTTAAAATCTTATGTGCTGTTTTTTAAAAAAAAATTACCAAACACTTTTTATCAACTTATAAGCTCTTAAACATTTTATAAGATATTTTGAGAAACTTATAAGTTCACCCAAACCCCCTCATAGACTTTTGGTATTTATATGGGCGTAAGTGTTTATTATTATCACTCTAACCAAATAAACGATAAAGTAGTATAAAAATACTATATTTCATCTTATCATCCCAATCAAACTAGCCCTTATTGAATATAGTTCAATAGTTTTGCACTTAATCTAATAGTTAAATGGGCCTTAAAAATTCATGAGAAACTATCCTAAAAGTGTAGATTCTATTTTAGGGAATCAGACGGTCCCTCCAAAATTTTTAATTTGTATTTATTTACTTCAGCAATAATACTTTGTCGAGCAGTCAATTCATCTAATAGCATTATTCTCATTCATATATATTTAAGGTTCAAAATTTATTTATTTATTTATTTATTTATGGGCACGAAAGAAAAACACTCTTCATTTATCTTAATTTTGATATTTGGTGTTAAAGATGAGAATTCTTTACATTTATTATCTGGCTCGGGGATAAAAGCAAAATCAATTATTTATGAAATGGTTGATTAATTTGTCAAGTGTAGGTGATTGCAGAAATGATAGCAAGCTACCTACTGGTTTTTGTGACATGTGGTTCGGCAGCTCTTAGTGCCGCCGACGAGCACAAAGTGTCAAAACTTGGAGCATCTGCGGCGGGCGGCCTCATCGTCACCGCCATGATCTATGCTGTTGGCCACATCTCCGGCGCACATATGAACCCCGCCGTCAGCATGGCCTTTGCGGCCGTCGGACATTTCCCCTGGAAACAGGTTATTCATTCTTTATATATTTCTAATATGGAAGTCTGCATATATATATATATATATATATATATATAAATTTTAAAGAATAATCATGGTCGATCTAAACACAATTTTCACATCAATAAAATATTTATAAATCTTTTTGGATCTAAATACTGACGAAGAATGTAAAAGGGTTGTCTACAAATTGTCAATATATTTTCCAAATTTCAAAAATTTAAACAAACAAATAATACACATTCTCTAACTCCGCTCTTAAAATACAAAATTCATTCTCCAAAATACCCTTATTATTCATACTTTAATACATTTCCAAATATTAACTATTTGTCATAAATTATCCCCTTCACGTTACATATATATACATATACTACCACTTATTCAATCTATATATACATATATAAAAATACTTTTAAAATATCAATTTCACCTCACCAACCAAACCAAAAAGTTATTAATATAACATCTTGTCTCCTCTCAAAATACAAACAAATAAACAATTTTCCTCCAATTCATTCTTTACCTACCACCAAAAACACAAATAAACGACCATCACATTCCCCAACCTCACTTCTCAAAATCCATTCTCCCAAAAAATTTTGAGAAAATATCCCAATTCACATCCAGACAAAGCTTAGATTTCTCAATAAAAATGAAAAATCCTCGCATTTAAGTTAGGATATAGAATTAATTTACTCCTCAAAGAAGTAAGTTTATTCAAAGACCACTAGTCACATGGGTATTTTCCGGGCTATTGTTATTGTTATTATTATTATCATTATTTTTTTTTCTAAAAGTGATTTTTGCCCTTGCAAGTGGTTAACTAATTATTATGCTAAATGATATGTTAGTAATAGGAAATGACAAATTTATCTTAGATATTTCGACAATAATTTAAAATTTTTGCTGAACAATTATTAAAATCAAATAATGAGTGATTTCGAAGTATTTTAATTTTTTTTTCAATGATATGAACTGTATTTGTTAAAAATTTCAATGATTCTTTATAGAAATATTCAATTCTTAATCAAGAATTTCATTTGTTCTGAGAATCAATAGAGAGACATTATGATTAAATTATGTTCATTTGCTAAAATACATGTTTTTTAATTTAATTAATACTTGTTTAATTTTATAACTGAGAGCACTGGTACGTGGTTATCTTGTGCTTAAATTATTTTTTGAGTAATGCATATTATTTTTGCAATTCAGAGCATCATTTTCCTCATTTGAGCAGCCTCAATCATTTGATAAGTACAATAAGGCGTTCTTAAGAATTTTCATGACTACTTATAATATGTTTGATATGCAAAATTGTGGTTATGGGCTCCAAGTAAATTAGCTCTAATCTTAATTATGTTTAAGATCCAATCAAATATCACCCCTGAGGTGAGATTGATAATCTAATTTGGTGCATTAGCATGCAAATTATTAAGTTGTTCTTAATTTTTTATGATAATGACCAATGCACCCCCAATGTGAGTGTTGTTGAAAAGTTCGACGCTATAGTTTGTGTATAAATGACACCAAACTTTAGTATTTTGACGTTAAATATTTTCTAGCATTTTAGAGGCAAACTCATAAAACGAGATATTAGATTCAGATGACTATCTCAACCTTTCATAATATATGGTAGGTTGATACTACACAAGAATATGTGATCTTGAATACCAAACATGGCCAAAAAATTTTGGGAAAATATCCCAATTCACATCCAGACAAAGCTTAGATTTCTCAATAAAAATGAAAAATCCTCGCATTTAAGTTAGGATATAGAATTAATTTACTCCTCAAAGAAGTAAGTTTATTCAAAGACCACTAGTCACATGGGTATTTTCCGGGCCCAAATTTTCCGTAGTAAAAGCAAGCTCGTTGTGCGGCCTAGTCCCGTCAAGAGATTAGTTAGCGCTCGACACCCACAAATGCATTGCATAGAGTTTAAGTGAGTGTACTATCCATTTCGCACACCAGCATCCACACATGCACACCGAACACAAGTCCCACATAAGATCAAGTATGCGTCTAATTATGCACAAAGTAAAGCCAAACATTGTTAGCAGGCCTCCCCTAACCTTGTATTCGTATTGCTTCACTCAAACAATACAATACAATACAATATTGCTTGTACAGATAGTCATATCTTTTTATACAATGACATCTATTTTCTTACATAAATATGTCCGTTCATAATTCTTGGACATTACAGTTCAATTTTTACAACTTGACCTACTTCAAAAAGACCTACCAAAAGTCATTAAACTTCTGAGCAAGGTCAACTAATATTAAATTTGAATTCATTTTCGACCCAAAATCCGCTGCCATATCGATACTCAAGCAACCGTTGTTGCAATTCGGAATCTGCTTCGGATCAAGTTCTAACTACCCTTTGCTTTTTGCATATATGAGTGCATCCTCCAGGTACCATTCTATGCAGCAGCACAGCTGACAGGATCAACTTGTGCTGCATTCACTCTACGTGTTCTACTGAAACCAGTGGAACATGTTGGCACCACTTCGCCTTCAGGAACTGAGATTCAAGCATTAATCATGGAAATTATTGCAACGTTTTCTATGATGTTTGTCGCCTCAGCAGCAGCGATTGATTCCAAAGCTGTAAGAAATTAACAATACCTTAATCCTGTCTGTCCTTGTTCTTTATGATTTTTTCCAGGTGTTTTGTGGTATCTTTTGACTTAATTCTTTTGCTGGGCTTGAATTTCGACAGATAGGGGAGCTTTCGGGTATTGCAGTCGGTTCTGCTGTATGCATAGCTTCAATATTAGCAGGGTGGGTAAAACTTTAATTCTTTTTAGTCGACTTAAATTTTATGTCTAACACGGTGTTTGGCTCAAATTATTTAAAATATTTTATAAGTTTTTATATATATAAAATATTTTTGAAACTTATAAGATGTTAATTTTATTTTTAAAATAAATTATTAAAGTATTTGAATAAATTAAGATTTTGAAACTTATAAAATATTAGTAACAGCAGTGATTAAAAAATAAAAAATCAAAAGAGCTTGTTGAGATTTTGAAAACAAGTTGGGATTTCTTTATTTTTTATAAAAAAATGTATTAGATCCTCACGTTTTATTTTTGGATCTTTCAAGCTTATTTTTTAAAAATTTATAGAACCCTTTTTAACATTTTATAACACTCAAATATCTTATAATAGATTTTGAGAAGCTTATAAATTAATCTACACACCCTTCAAGAACATATTAGGAAGCATTGGGATTTTTTAAAAATTCAATCTGATCTCCCAAAATTAAAGCTTCTGACTTTGTCCCCACACAAAGTTATTGAAACTTTTATGATTGAATAAACGTATCTAATAAAAAAGATGCTAATCAAACATACATATTGCACAAATGATCATATATTATACTTTAATAATTATCTTGGTTGGACCTTATAATATAGTTTTCATTATTTCGATCAATTTTAGAAACCTCCCAAAAGACCTTTTGAATTTTCCAACTAAGTTCAATATTGTTCCAATTCTGAATCATGGTATAAAAAATCAACTTAGATTGGTCGGTCCAGCCGTTGATGGGTTGGCAAATTGGTCCAATTTTCTCATAAACGAAAGAAAAAAAAAACTTATTTTATTAAAACCGTTCAAATGAGACTATTTTTTTCATTTATTTTTTAACAAAATTAATATTTTAAAAAAAATTTAAATACAAAGTTTTAGGGCTAAGATACACTTCCATCAGCTATCGAAAAGTTTTTAAAAAAATTGTATGCAAGAAAAAAGTTTTGCTTTAGACTTTAAGACTTGAGATATTTAAATTGTGATGATCATCTATAATATGAATTGTAAAATTTGGATTATGAAATTTAACAATATCATTTTAACTCTTTCAATTTTATATTTTGACATCTTCTTAATTTTTAAATAATATATAATATAATATATATTGCATAATTATGATGTCATAATTCAATTACAATTTGATTAATTGTTGAATCAGTAAACTAATAAATTTTTTAATTTAATAAATAGTTCGATTTTTTGAACACTATTATGAATAAATGGTGCAAAAATTAGGACTAACCAGTTTCCAAGTCACTTTCCAGGCCAATATCCGGAGGATCGATGAACCCAGCAAGGACCATTGGGCCTGCCATAGCTAGCAATTATTACAAGGGTGTTTGGGTATACATACCTGGACCTGTTTGTGGCGCATTGCTGGGAGCATGGTCCTATACTTTCATTCGTATTTCAGAAGAGCCAACAACAAATTCAATTTCTTCCAAACGTGGCCTAATGAGGAGTAATGGCACACAGCCAGCAGCGATCGATAATTTTAACAGTTCAAATTCTCTATTTTAATTAATACTTTATTTTATCATGAAAATATATATTAAATATATTAAATATATTTTTAATTTCTTTTTTTGATTTATAGGTGTACCAAAAATTTGTTAGAGTCTTAACTCCTAATCTCGTATATAAATATGAGGACAACGTTGTTTGATCAATTAATCAGTTGACTTTTTTTAAAAAAATATTTAATTATAAATTATATACACTTAAAATATATATAATTTATAATAAAAGATGAAAAATCAGTTGAAATGAAGGATTTTCAATCATTTAAATCATTCATCATTTATCACATTTTAAATGGCTGGAAATTTTATACTGTGTATTGGGCCAAATAAAATAAAATAGCCCGAAGAATTGGGTTCAAGATAGATTTAGGTCCAATAGGTATCAAAAAGTCCACTACACCAGCCCATTGGAGCAAGCATGTGAAAATTCAATTTTACTCTAAGCTATCAATGGGTCATATTTTAATTCGAATTCAATTTAAATTTTAAAATTTTATCAAATTAAAATATATGATGGATCATATCCAATAATAAATATTCATAATTCAAAATAAGTGGATCGGTAATGAAATTAAACAATTTAATCCGTTAAATATTCGAATTCGAATTTTAATATTTTTTTATTAAATTCATACTCTTATGTATAATATTAATAAAAATTTTCAAATAAAATCTAATATCTATATTAACGTATATATTATGCTATTAATATTGAATTTTTAGTTTAAAAAATAAAAAAAATATTGACAAAATATCAAATATAATAATATATAATAGTTCATTTATGCATCAAAATAATATGAAACAGCGTAGCAGGATGAGGCGCTAGATCATTTAAGCAACATCCATGGATCCAACCCTGGGTTGTGAATGGAGCAACTAGGTTGAGAGGGTTGCCCCCGTATTGGGCCGCTGCAATACCCAAATTCGGATTAGTCAGCTAGTGAGCTGGATACCAGGTGGGAAACAAAAAAAAAATTAATATAATATGAAACAAGGGTTTAGTATTCAAATATTTAACTTTTGGACTAATATATAATAAAAAGTTGTTGAAAATTCAAATACAATGTAAATTTACTTTATAAATACAATATTTTTATACAATCTAAAAGGGGGAAGGAAAAAATATGTAAATTGCGTTGGAATTTTTTTATTGAATTTTTCATATTCATTATATTCACATATAGTACTGACTAATAAATATCCAATAAGATATTGAGTTAAATTCGGATTCGAATGTGGCAATTCGATCAAATCCAACCCATTGACAATACTGAATTTTACTCTTTTTAATAGTTTTTTTTTTCATTATTTAACTGGTTGGCTTGGCATCCAAAGGAAAATTAATAATATATATATATATAAATAATTAGCTATAAATTGATTGCAATGAGTGTTAGCTATAAAAACATTTCTTTCAAATTTAATTAAATTAATTTTATAAATAAAATTATTAATTTTTAATATCAGCTACGAATACATCTTTTTTATAATATATCATGAATAATTTTCTATAAATTTCTAGTAGAAAATTACACACGTCACATCAACCACACTACCATCTTCGTACTACATAAAGCAAACTAATTGTAGTTTATGACTAATGTGCCTATGAATAGGTTTAGTTGGAATAGTGTAAGATAGGCAACGTGGTACATCCGACTCCCTATTGATTGGGAGTTAAAAGGATTAATTTACATTATATGACAAATGTTACTTCACATCACAACGATAATCCATTAGGTTACACTAAGATTTACTTTGCAAGTTATTATTGTCTGCTGTCAAATCTCAAGGGGTCCAGATAATGACATGACATTTTCTCTATTGGCTGCAAGGAGATGTGATGTCAATTCAGACATATTCTCAATGGACGACGGATAAATCAAGTGAAATTATTTCATTATTATCAAGATAATACTAAATTTATTATAAATAATCAATCCCAACAAATATATATTAATAAATAAAAAATAAGTAGACTATAAATTTAATCGACGCTGTTTAGAGGGTTTTTGGGTAAGCTTATAATTTTTTTAAAATATTTTATACGATATTTAAAAGTTTATAAGTTATAAAAAGTGTCTGGTAATGTTTTTTTTTTAAAATAAGCTTATAAAATTAGTGTTAGGAGCTAATAAGTTATTTTTTAAAAAAAATAAAGAGTTTTTAACTTATTTTTAAAATATTAATAATTTATCTTAATTTTAATTATATTAATTATAAAATTATTATTATTAACATCTTATAAGTTTTAAATTTTTATTTTATCCAAATATTTCGAGAACTTCTTTTTAAACAGAGATTTAGACTATGTTTGGTTACTTTTTGGGAAAACAAACCCAAAGTATCATCTTCTATCATTTTTTAATATATACATACATATTTTATTATTATTTTAACAATAAAAAATCATTCAATTTCATTTTTACCCCCAAAACCCAACAAAAAAGTATTTATTTGACTGCTACAGTAGAATTTATCTTTTCTTAAAATATAAACAAAAATATCAAAATTTTTTAAAATAATTTTCTAACTATTCTCAAAATATAAACAAACATATATTACATTCCACAATACAAATTTTGCATTCCCCAACTCTACTCCCAAAACTCATTTTCTCAAAATATATAATCCAGAACATATAATTCATATCCAAAGTATCTTATAAGTTTCAAAAACATATATTTATAAAATGTAGAAGTTTATAAGACCTTTTAAATAAACATAGTCAAATACCCTCTTAGTCCTATTTCATACTGAGGGAGTCGAGTATTTAAATTAGCTTATACTTTTTAAGTAGTCACTACCAAAAATTAAATTAGATATCCAACCAAAAAAATTTGCTGCAAATTTAATTTCACGGCTATTGCCACAAATTTTTATAGAAAATGTAATTTTTTTAAATAATAAGCAACAAAATTTATTAGTTATTAGTTTGTAATCTTATTCATTTAAAGTGTAACAAATTAGCTATGCATTAAAATTAATATTATAAAAATAAAAATAATTATAAGTTATAAATTGATCTTAATAGAGATTAATTATGAGAACATTTACTTCGCGTTTGATTAATTCATATCATTTGAATTTGTTATGACTGATACCCTAATTTTATGCAGCCAACATTATCTTCCAATACGTCTTTTTGTATATATAAAATTCTCTATTAATATATATCAATAAAATAATTTTTCAACACAACATACTATTTTATATTTAACAATAAATTTAATTATCATCACCATAATTCACAATATTTGTTAAATAAATTGTCAATTGTTGGGAGTACCTCCAAGACCATGTTATGCAGTTATGGGTTCAGTTGTGGGCTCAGATCTTTGGTTGGTAATCTGTTTTAGAATGGTGGGGCCCTTATCAGTATCCATTATTTTTTTATTTCAGACCCATACCATTTTGAAGTGCTAAAGTAATTTCTTGACTGTTAAAACTTTCTCCTCAGGCTCAATTTGGTCATGTTCTGCACTGTTTGGCAAAATTATAAAGGTAAACTTGGTTTTGGGAGACCATTAGACCCTATAATACATTTATTCTTTGAAAAGATATTGTACTATGTTGGACATATATTGTATTTTATGTGCCACATTTTAAATATTATGTTTGGTATGATACGTGTTCGAAATATTTATTGATTTATTTATAAATTAAAGAAAAATGAAAAAAATTCGATAGTTCCAATTATATGTTCGGTTCATTCAACAGCAATGAATTTGACTACTATCATTAGTGTTGTTTGTGAGAATGACGATTATATAATATGTTGGCTGAATAGCTTATTAAGTTTTTTAGTAGCAGTGAGTGTCTAATTTGGAATTAATTTTGGACATTTTCAAAAAATAATTAATTCAAAATTTAAGTTT
>JACGDI010004513.1:904106-925653 GCA_014898725.1 Jacaranda copaia
CGCCCCCCATCTTTTGAAGTGACCCCAAGTTTTTGTACAATTTTATATCATTGTTCTAATGGTTGTTTCATTTTTTTTATGGATATATATAGAGTGTATTCTATCAACACGTGTTTATTCAATTAATAAAAATGTATTCGATTAATAATAAGATATTTTTATTAAAAATTATTTAATATATTAGACATTTATTCATAATTTAGAATGGTCGTTATATTTTTTATTTTATTTTATGAATGTATAGTAAGTGAATTTAATTTACAAATAAATATTTTTATAAAAAAATATTTAATGCGTTTGATATTTTTTATGAAGTAGAGTAAGTGAAATATGAGATGAAATATTGATTGGAGTAGCGGATCTGAATTATTCAACTCGTAAATGGGTTGTCTCATGTTGCCTGCTTGAGCATCAGTTCTATTGGATTATGAAGAGTTAAATCATCATTTCATTTGAGTATGTTTTTAACCAGGTTATGAGCCAACGTATTTAATTGAGTTATGAACTATTTGAATTATGAATCAATAAATCATACAGAATAGGACTCTGAATAATTAAATCATACGCCCACTTGAGCATGTGTTGAATTAAGTGACAAACATTATGCTTAATGGAATTATGAACTGTTAAATCATACGGAACAAATGATGCTGACATTTTACTTTACTATATTAGATGTTCTTAGATGATTGCCCATTTTGATAACTTGGTTGGGTTTAAGACAACATATCACCTTGTACCTAGCTGTAGGACATGTTGGGTGGGCTTCATGTGGTTATAAAGCAGCGACCCATAATTAGCCAAGTCTTAAGGGAACATAATCACCAAGTTGGCTAATACAACCTTAGGATTAGTGAAAATTATTGTACTAAATATTTACTTCCCTTTCACGGGAAGCAGAAATAATTATTGGTAAGAAAGGGGGCAGTGTCTTGTCTATCACAACCTCCCACTGTTGGTGTTTTATGTTCAAGTAATTGGGAGTAGTCTTGTTTTGTTGGAGGGGGGCATCCCATCTTCTGATTCATTTCAACAACCACAAGGGGATGGGTCATGGCCTGTCATTAATTCAGGGAGTGGGTAATGGGTACATTAGCTGGATTTTTTTTCTCTTATTTTTCAGATTTATAATAATAATAATTATTATTATAGTATGTGGCAGCCTTAACACACACATCATTATTGCAAATTCTTTGGTTGTCTCAACTTGTAAAACGCCTATCATTGTTTCTTCACACAATGGAAATCATGATATATATGTATATATATATATATATATATGTGTGCAACCTTATCAAGATAAAGATTAAAGCTACATAGGTTTATATATGAGAGGAATAAAATTAACAATAATTTTAAAATTTATTTTAGGATGGGTATGAGGAATTAAATCAACAAGATTATGGAAATTATGAATAATTAGTTTTGAGGGTTTTTTTTTCCCCAAATATTTTTTGGGTTTTCTCAATGTTCTTCCTTGAACAAGTTTGCGAGGATCTCCTCAGAATTTCACTGCAAAGAACGAGTTTGATCTCAAAATGTACTGCTTTTCACAGTTTTGTTGTGTAGAATTATTAAGATGTTTTTTCTTAGCCATGAAAAGCTCCACTTATAGTGGAGGGGACTTTAACTCATTAAGATGGTGAGCCCATTAGAGTATATTAAAGTAATTTGGTGTGTGAGAATCTACCGTATTACAGTGTGTTAAGTTCATATTTTATTTTACCATTTTGCCTCTAGTTATTTCACCACATCACTAAGTCATTCAAACGATTATAAAGACAACTTACTACATGCATATATATAATCTATTATACATAAATTTGTGAAATATTTTAAAATATTTTATCTTGAGTATAAACAAATTCTTTTTATTCGTGTCGAAGATTGAACTTTATATTCAATACTTATTTTCTTAAGTATTTTTCGTATTTTCATATTTAAAAAAATTAATGACTTTTTAGGATTCCTCCCCTTTTTTGGGAGATGTAAGGTTGCAAATCCAGGGCACAATCGCATGTTAGGGCAATCAGGACACATCATGGTGTTCAGGTTTTCTTTTAGGAAAAGAGGAGAGATCAACTTGAACAGTTGAGTTGTGTGTGGATGTGGTAACTTGGAACAAAAAGAGATTTGATGGCTGTAATAATTAATTTTTGATAGTGAGGGACCAAATGGCATACATAAAAAAGATCAAATTATGAAAAGGCTTATGGCCTATGTGGGATAACTTGAATTAGAATTTTAGGGCATGACCCTAGGCCTATGGGTAGTGGTAGGTCATGGGGGGACATATACACTATAGCATTTACCATCTTTTAGGGCTTTAAGCTCTTTGATGTGTACAATTCATCCTAAAATTTCACAACCCCACTAGTTAAATTTAATGGAATTCAATTTGGTTGGTAGGAGTATATAATTTCTTTACTTTACATAGATGGTATTTGATTTATTTTGTTTTAAAAAAATTCAGAGTTTTAAAATAGATTATACGTTATTTTTTTTCTCTGATCTTGTGAAACGTCTCTTTAAAACAAAATCCCTCAATAGATATTAAGTAGGACAATATATTGACGATTATCGTATCTAGATTAAAATTTAAGAGTCTAAATAAGCAAATAAAACAAAAAATTAGACGAGTAAAGTCAGCAATTTTCACTCTTCAAAAGTGTAAAGAGTATTTTTAGCGTATATATACTGACTTATTGCATGAATTTATGGATAGCTCTTAAGTTATACGCTCTTGAAGCTCTAGCTCATATGCCACGCTCTATTTCCCACATAAAATAATAAATCTCAGGTCAATATGTCGACACAATCATACTAATTGTAATAAATTGTATCTTTTTGGAACTCCCTACTTAATAATGTTCACAATGGGACACTCTATATTTATTTGAACAATGTCATTTCATTATCTATAGCAATTAACTGGTCATTTAAAAATTAATAGAATAAAAAGAAGAAAACAAACGAAATGCACGCCAAGTCTGACCCGTTGCTAGTGATTACCTTTTGGACACGAAATTTGGCTTCCTTTAAAGCCTAAAACAAAAATCATTTTTGTTTTAATAGGTTGTTTTATGACATCATTAATCCTATAATTAGCAAAAATCTTATCAAATGTCCACTGTCCAATCTCCCCTTTGACCTTTCTCTAATTTGAGAGCGTGGGATGTTTTAAGGCATATTCTTTACACATCTAAAATGTGCCCACTGATAAATTCAATTAATTGGTAGACCAAATGTGACTGCATTGAATTTATGAGGTTGGTATTTTTTTTTATTTATACACACGCACACATTAGGAGCCCGTTTGGGTTCGAACTCCTGACCTCCCACATTATGTGGGAGACTTATGCCAGTGGGCTACAAGTCAATTACATAGACTTTTCAAATGATGTTTTGAGACAATATTTTGGGATTTACAATATAATCCCAAAAAACAAATTAAATATGTATGTAAGACGAATTAGTCAATAGTAAATTAATATGTATAAATTGTTACATCATCTTAAATTCATTAAATACAAATAGTTATATTATTCATACTGTTGACGGCAATATTTAGATATGAGTTATATGTTTTGGAAAAATGAGTTTTCGAAGTGGGATTGGAGAATGCGAAATTTATGTTAAGAAATGTGATGTATGTTTGTTTATATTTTGATAATAGCAAGAAAATTATTTTGAGGAATTTTGATATATTTGTTTATATTTTAGGAGGAGACAAATTCTACTATAACTGTCAAATTAATACTTTTTTGTTAGGTTTTTAAGGTGAAAATGGGAAAGTTTTGGGAATAATGAAAGATAGAATAGGGTGTTTCGAGAAATTTAATTTGGTATTTTGAACAAATATTTTTTGTATGTTTAGTTACGTTTTGGTAAATTGTTTTGCCAAAATGTAACCAAACATAGCCTAATTTTTTTTATACCTAAGTAGATTTATATGGATATATCCGAAATATGCTAAATGCTCTCAACAAATTAAGGCAGTATCCAAACACATTATGATCAAAGTATTTTTATACTGGCCTTGTTAACCTAAATTTGCTCTAGAAATGTGCAATGGCTTGTAGTCCAGTGGATCAAATTTTCTCTATTATATGGGAGGTCTCGTGTTCGATCAGAATTGGCGCCTTCATGTGCATCTTATGTATGCCTCTTAGTTATGGTCTTATAGAGTTTATATTTTCATCTTTTTTGATTTGATACTTGTATTTTATTAATTTATTATAAGATTGATTTTCTTGATTTGATAATTGAATATATAAACTTATTCTAGAAAATACTTTCTCAAAAAAAAGAAAAAAGAAAAAATTTTGCTTGAGAAGTCGATTGATCTTGACATCAAATTTCAACAACCTAAAAACTCTAAAATTGAGCCATCTTACATATTTAGAATTGAACAAATTATCTTATTCAAACTTTTGTTTTATTTTATTGACCACTAAATCATATATCAAAAAATTTTTTTTAGCTAATTCTCAACGACCCTAAATTTTCAGGACCCATTTTGAATCGATTCAATCTCAATATTTTCATTCAAACCTTCTCGATCTATTCGATTCAATAAATCCAATAGCATATTTTCAGCCTTCGAATATACATTTTTGCATAAAAAGAATAATAAAGGTATATAATGTCACAATAATCTAAATTTTGGACATATAAGATATGTAATAAACACAATATTCTTTAAATTAAGCAAGAGAAATCCAGAAGCAGCAAGCTTGATTTTCTGATAGAACAGGACCACCTAATCGTTATGCCCTTATGTAAAGGATATTGTACCTTTTTTAATTTTTATTTTTTAGCAAGTTGAAATGGTCCCTTGTAATAAATAAATTGTCGTTAAAAAAATAAAATAAAAAATAAAAAAATTCAGTGTTTAATCCACTTAACTAATGCTTTTATATCTCTTACCTACCCCATTGTCATAGTGTCTGCGTAAAATCTTTCTAAAAATTTTTTTAAGGTGAAATGTAGCAATATTTCTTTTTCTTTTCAGGTTAGTTTGGTTGGGATGATAAGGTATGATATAATATTTTTATCTCATTTTATCATTCGTTTGGTTTGAGCGACAATAAACACTCAAACTTGCATGAATATCAAAAGCCCGTATTTATATATGCAATTTTCATAATAAATTAGCCCAATGTGTTTATTTATCATGCCCACTAAACTATACTATAATGATAAAAAATTACACAAATTATTATATGATAAATAATCATGAGATAATTTAAAAATCCAACCAAACTAGCCCTTTATATATAACTTCAATAGTGATAGTTTCATAAATTATGACATAAAATATCAATCAATTTTGAAATAATTTGATACTTTATATCATCTGAACTAGGTCTAACTACTAAGATATGTAAGTGGATAGTGTAAAATAATGTCAAATTAAAGGCAAAGAACTTCGATTTTTATGAAATTTTGGTGGGACAAAGATGTTGACTTCTTTAAATAAATATCATCATAGTTCCCCTATGTTATTAATTTCTATAAAATATCCTAAATTAAAGGAATTAAATGATTCTTCTATATTTCGAAACTTTAAACTTTAGTATTAAATTTTAGCATTCTTCCAAGGTTCAATTGGGTGGTGGAGTGATGTGACTTGTCAACTCGAGGAATTTTTGTGTCCATTTCGGAAGGTGTTTGTCACCTTTTTCATTATTAAAATTAAATAATGGCTTAGCCAAACTAAAACTATACTACATTAATTGAATTATTTTTAGGAAAAAGCTGGGCTTGTTAAATGGCGTTCTTGATTTCTAAGGACCCAATGATTTAGCGGTTAAGTGTCCAGTGGCTCGTAGTTTAACAATGTTAGTCTTCTCTATCACGTGAGAGGTCTTGTCTTCAAACTCTAATGGGTTTCTTTGTGTATCTTATATCTGTATTTGGTTGTAAAATTTGTATTTTCATTTAATTGATTTGATAATTTAATTTTATTGACTCGTTGTTGTTGTTGGAGTTTGATTAAATAAATTCTAAAAATATTCGATCAAAATTATTAACCTTATATTTGGACCTTAAATATTAGTATGGAAACTATTAAAAAAAAAAAATGATGCGTACTTACTATTTTCCTTTAACCAAACATAGCATAAGTGCTCTTATTGAAAATTTTCCGATTTTGAAGTCAACAATGGTTAAAAGGTTGAAGGGTAGAATATTAAGTGCAATAAATCAATGATGAATATAACTTTATTACTATGTGATTGGAAATAATTATTGTACTGGTTAAGATGTATTTGTACAATCTATTATAGGTGTATGGTCGAAGTACTATCACATATCTTAATATGACGATCCTTAGTTTGAATAATAAGTGATATTGAGTTGGACCTAATTTGCTATTAAATTAAAATTTTTATAATTTTTTTACACGAAAATAATATTTATTTATTTTTTACATACTGTAATTTGTTTTAATAATTTTAGTATATTTATTTATCTTTTTTATAAATAACAATTAAAAAATTGTGCTAAAATGGTAATTGTATGCATAAAATAGGAGAGTTATAAATGACAGTTATTTTTTAACTTCTAGTTATTAAAAAAAAATGAAAATATTTTAAGTAAATTATTTAAAAACACACTAAAAATGTGGTATGTGCTTTACTAATAGTACAAATATAATGGAACACCTAAATTTTTTGTAATTACATTTTCCTCCACCACGGGCAAACCTTTTCATTACAAAATCATTGAAAACAAAACAAGAAAAGACATACACAAAAACGTTTTTCTCCCTTCACTCGAAAATTAAATGACATATTTTAAATTACTTGTCAGAATTGCCCTTTTCTCTCGTCCTTCCATGTTGGGTCCCAAGTTCAATGGGCACGAATTACATGTGAGGGAATAATGGGTGGTTCAACAATGTTAAGTAGCCCAACATTTAAAATGAATAGCTCTGATATCATGTTAAAGAATGGACATTGGGTCTAACTCATTCCAAAAGCTAATTCAAGAAGTGAGGATTGTCAAAAATCATATATAGAGACCGTAACTTATTTATTTCACTGATCCAGGACATTAACAGAAGGGACAATAGTAAAATTTTTAATCTTGAAAATAAAAGAAAATAGAATAAAGTGGTAATCATTATCAAATCTTATAGCAAAATTTTTTAAAAATAATGAAGATAAATGTCGATTTCTAATCTCTAGATCTCTTGCTTAAACCTAATTGCTCCTCACCATAAATCAATGGACGGCTTTGCTTTCATTTTCTAAAATCACGAGAAACGCGTTTGGACATCACTTTCAAGAATATGTTAATAGACATGTGTAGGGAATTTTTGGTTGCTTAATTAATTTAAAAAATCAATTTATATGTTAATATATACCAGCACAAACTTGGCACTATGCCCAAATAATTTTTTTTTAAAAAAAAATAAAAAAATAGTAATAATTAATAACTACATAAGTCGGCAATAATACGAGTATTTGTAATAAAAAGTACAATTTCAATAATATAAAAATGAGTAGTCAAAATTTTATTATCGATACTTTTTTTGCAGTAGAGGAATAAATTGTACTAAAGAAAACTTAGGTATTGTTTGGTTATGTTTTTTGTTTAATTCTATTATGTGTTTTGAGAGAATGAATTATTGAAGAATGTAAAAGTTATTTTTTGGTATGTTTATTTATGCTTTGGATGAGACATTTTTTACTGTAGTAGTCAAATTAATGCTTTTTTGTTAGATTTTTGGGGTGAAAATGAAATAAAGTGATTTTTTTAATATTAGAATAATAATAATAAAATATATATAATATATATGTATATATTGAAGAATGTGCATTTTAGAGGAAAAATAGAGATACGTTTAGTTATATTTTTCTAAAATAAAATTATTTTAGAAAAATATAACCAAACAAAGCCTTAAATTTACAAATATGAATCCTAAGAAAACTGCATTTATCAAGTCACGTTTTAAAATCAATTATAATGAACACATGCTGTGATTGAATTGATAATGATAAATTTATTGTGCTTTTCCTATAGCAATAAAAGCTAAGATTCCACTTGGTCCTTGAGTGATGAGACCATTAGTAACATATTTATCATGTGTGAAAATTTGAGAATGCTTACGGCCGTTTGTTTTCATTTCCAAACTCCATTTTTATTTTTATATGGGGATAAAAATTGAAAACAAATATTTTTTCACAATTTTTTTCAAACAAAGTACATATTTTCTTCTCAAAACTCTTTCTAAATCTATTCTATTGTTCTGTTACACATCAATCAAATTCAAATTTGATTTGATATAAATTACCCACTATCATTTTTAAATTAATAAAATATACATATATTTTTAAAAATAAATCTTTTTAAACATAACAAAACATAAATTAACTTACTTTTCAATCCTATAACATATTCTAATAATTACTTTTCAATATTTTATCCAAATATATCTCAATTTTTATTTATATATCATAACTAACTTTCCAACTTTTAAAAATGACTGAAAATGAAAATGACCTTTGGAAATAAAACCAAATGTGCGTTATTGAGAGGTTGCAAATTATGGAACAATGGTTTGTATGTCCAACCTAAAGGGGAAGGAGAATGGCATGGTAGACCCATATTAGGCTTTGGTCATGTGATGTCTCTTCATAGAGAAAACTTTATAACATTGGAAGCTTGGGTTAAAAAAAAATAAAATTGGAGCTTAATTACATGGTTGAAATCATAGTTTAAATTTGAACTTTACTGTTTTTCTTACAATTTTATTTTACTTATCAATTTCCTTTTGATTTTAGTAGTTCTAAGATAATTTCTGAATAAAAAAAGAAAACTGAAATGTCTAGAGTGATGCTGTAGCAGCTCAGTTGGTTAGAGCGTGTGGCTGTTAACCACAAGGTCGGTTCAAGCCCTTCTTCTAGCGTTTGCAATTTCTTTATTTTTCATCCTTTTTATTCTATGGTTTATAAATTCTATGATTTTAGTTTTAAGGTTTTCATCCCCTTGTTTTATGGTTTATAACTTCCTCTCTCTATTTTTTGTCCGCTTATTTTATGGTTTATTGATCTTCTCTAATCTAATTTCATGATTTCCATCCCTTTATTTATGGTTCATATATTTATTTATTTCTATTTTAAGATTATAATACTAATTTTGATTCCAAATTGAAGAGTCGAGTTTTTTAAAATATTTTTTTTTTATTTTTATTTTATGATATCCATCCCACCATCTATGTTTCACATGTTTAACTTTTCAATTTTATTGTGATAACACTTGATCTTATACCACACTAAAAAAATCAAGTATATTTAGATAATTTATAAGCTGTCTTATCCGTTTCAACTTTCGAATGACTTTTACAGAAAAACAAAACCCCTTACCAATATATGTCAGCAGACGAGATATCGAAACCGCTAATTTCATAAAATTGTAATTTCAAACACAATTCTTGGCTACATTTCCAACCAGCTAAAAAACAAAAAATAAATAAAAAACAAAGTGCATTCCTTTCTAGTGGGGGAGGGCTCTTAATGATAGTCTCATGCCATGTCCGGGTAGCAGAGCTGCAGTAATTGCTTGACATTTAAATAGAAAGAGTTATCATACATTTTCTTGCCCTCGCACGCCAGTCCAGCAATCCTCCCCAACTCAGGCTCTTTCACGGGATCAATACTGAGTTGGTTCCTTCTGTCTGCCCATAAATTTTCACAAATTTATTACCATTTTCTTGATTTCTGAAAGTGAAAAGCAATGCATGCCTTCGAATTTTTTCATGTGCAGAGAAAAAATTATTACACTGGACAGCCATGTGCCCTTGTTCTAGATTTTTTTATTTTTTTATTTCATACAACAAAAAAAGGAAAGAAATCGTGGAATTCTATGAATTCAAGAAAAGACATTTGTAGGAGAAAAAGATGAGCAAACAAAATTAAAGCGGTCCCTGTTATCTGTCTGGATTGGTGAATATGTTTGTAGTGGATGGCTGATTAGTGATGATATATAGGGTAATTGTTTAATTAGTTTGATCCGTAATTTTTTCTAAGGAAGTTGTAGATTTGAGTCTATGTGTTATTACTTTGTAAATCGATCATTTTTGTGGTTTAAGATTGCGGTGATCGGTTCATCCTTTGGACAGTAATTAGCATTTTTAATTGCATATTTTAGTGGAATTGTGGTGAGAGACTCACACTCTGAAAAGTACTAATAATCGAACGAAACATATTAGGATGATAAGTTTATGACGTTCAAAGAGTGTTAGCTCATCTTTTCAGTTGTAATACGCCATATATTAGATTTTTTATAAGGTTGGGACTTTTATTATGTTGTTTAATTGACATTTTGGTCTGATTGTAAAGATAAGCTCGTTGTATGGGTACTACTTATAATTTAAATTGGATATTTTGTAGAGATTGAACTCTTACGATTATGCATAAAGATCAAGGACTTCGTCTAATGAATATTTTGATTAAATTGTGATGCACCCATTTTCTAAATAGTCTAGTTGGGATTATAGCGTTGGATTGTTTAGTGGAATACTAAATTTTTTGACAAGTGAAATACTTATTTCACATGAAAATGTCACCTATTATGCTGATCAAGCCTCAAAATTGAGCATTGTAGTCGACAAACTTCAAGGAAGAGAGATAGGAGCTAAGTCCACCAATCCTAATTGAAAAGTCTAATTAAATTAAAATTAAATATTTTACAATGACAAAAACTTCTATTTTGCGTGTAAAGAATGATTTTTGACCGTCATCACAAAACAATGGTGACAACGATGGTGTGAAATTGAAATAACCAATGACTTGATGGCGACGTTTCAAGAACAATAATTTGTATTGTTGATATTTTATTTTCTATTTTATTTTCAAGAATTTTAATGAATTAAAATAATTTGATTTTCAACATATTTCACCACAGAGCATATGTGTATAAGTGTGACTAGACCACTACTCTGCCTACCTGTCTGCCCGCCACCGGTGCTGCCACCACAAATTAGGCTAACAACCACCACCACACGACGGTGAGCCATTGGGCTATCTATCTAAATACAAATTTATTTTCAACTCATTTCTACTAACTAACTTTTCAAATTTTAGAAATGATGGAAATGAAAAATGGAAATGGAAATAAAACCAAACAGGCCCTAAAGAAACAATGGGCTTGAGTATCTCTTCACCATTAAGTTTTGGGCTTCAAAGCCCATATATCTCTTTTCATTGACATTTGGGCTTTAAACTAACAAAGCCCGTATAGAAGCCTACATCGAGCTTGAATTGCCAAACAATCGATAACATTGAATTGGGTCCTTCAAATCTAATAGGTCAAGGAAGTTGCTAGACTTATTATTTAAAATTGACAATGAATTGGGTTGGATCAATAGCCCAACAAAGTTAGTTGGATAGACTAATTATTAGTTGGGATGGCATAAGGTTGTCAATGAATTAGATTTTCATTCGATTTGAATTTTAAAATTTTTATTCAATTAAAATATTTGATAAATAAGATTTGTTTATAAATATCTATAATTTAAAATAAGTTGATCGAATGTGAATTTTTTTTTGAAGAGAGCATTACAAATGACGAAATATTATCCTTTCAACAAAGTAATATATTCATATTCTCAAATATTCTAAAATCAAATAATCAAAGAATAAATTACATACAAAGCACATAAAATGTATAACACATCTATTACAGGTCGAACACAAGACCTCTCATTTAATAGGAGAGACGAATGTCACTTTGGCTACAAGCCACTGCAGAATTAAGCAATCCAATCTATTAAAAATTCAAATTTAAACTTTAATAATTTTTTATTAAATTAATATTCTTATATATAATATTAATGAAATATTTAAAATAAAATCTATATATTATATTGACCTAATATTTATGTTAATACTTATATTATACTATTAATATTGAGTTTTAAGCCTAAAAAAAAAGAAGGATACTGATTAAAATATAAAATATAATAATGCATAATAGTTATCTATGCATTAATATAATATGAAATATGAGTTTAGTATTCGAATATTTAACTTTTAGACTAATATATAATAAAAAATTATTAAAACTTCAAATATGACATAGATTTACTTTATAAATATAATATTTTAATACAATTCAAAAGGGGGGAAAAAGAATAAAGAATATTAAATCAGGTTAGATTTTTTTTAATTGAATTTTAGATATCTTTCAGATTCTAATATAGTACTAACTAGCAAAGATCCTATAAGATATCAATTTGAATTCGCAAATAAATTTTGATAATCAAATTATAATTTGAATATGACTGATCTGTTCCAAATTCGACTCGTTAACAATCTTAGATGACGATGAATCATTGGATACTATTCTAGTAAATAGGCTAGGTTAAAAAGCCTAAAATGAAGTATCTTGAGACTCAAAGAAAAGTGGAGCTTATATAAAGGTTAAAAATAGAATTCGAGTTCCAAAAAAAAAAACCCTTATAAGAAGTAAATATCTTTGAAATTATTGAAAATATTAAATTGGCCCATCATGGAATTTTACAATAAGCACCCTTGTTTTTTGGCAAGAATCCAAGCTGATAAAATTTACCTTATTTGGACCTACATACATACTAAACAAGAGGAATATTACCCCTATCAAGTCCAATCAAGATTTAACCCATTGTTCCTACTGAACTTGATCAAGCCATCCTATCCAATTACTGACCAATTCGAGCAGGATAAATAAACTGATACGAATTTTATCAGTATCAACGGGACTCTTTGGTAATTAGTAGTAGTGTAAACGGATATTAAATAAATTAAATATATTATTTTCACATTCATATTAGTTTAACTTTTTGAATATTCAGATACAAATATAAATTTTATGTATATTAAAAAATAATATTTAAATTCGTATCCGTCAGATATAAGTTGAATTCAAATATATCTGTATTTAATTATAATTATTCATATTTATTAAACTTATCTATATTTAAATTATTTTTTATATTCATATTCGATGATAATTATTTAAATATCTATTTACAAATATCTAAATACATTAATCTATGAATCTATAAAAATACATATTTTAATTAATAGAAGGAATAATATAATTTCATTAAAAAAAGCAATCAAGCAAGTAACATAATTTTTAATTAATATTTGACTTTATAATTGATTATTTGTACTTAATAATAATAATAATGGCATTTAAATGTATTAATCACAAAGTTAGCCAACAATAATTGTGTTGATTAATTTTATTCTTCAATTTTTTTTCTCTATATTACAATAATTTTTTCAATTTATTTGTTTCCTTCCCAATTCTTCAATTAGAATTTATATATATATGCAAATATGGATTATGATATTTTTATTAAAAAATATAAATAATATATTATTTAATAAATATGTATTCGAAGCAAATATTAAATACATCGAATATGTATTTATTATATTTATATTCATTTATAATTGAAAATCTACTAATAAAAGATGAATAATATCTAATTTAAATGAATATAAATAAATATAAATACAAACGATAAATAAATTTTTAAATATTTATTTATAGCCTTAATCCTTCGCATTTGCCCCTGTGCACATGGTTGAGCTAACAGGGAAAGCGTGCGTGCGTGCGGTGGGCTGCGTTTGTGACGAGACTACCACGCATGCTTCTGTCTTTTTTAGATGACTCTGATATCACTTAACCTGACAATGCCGCCATGGGGTAGGGTCCCAAGCCCATGTGGAACTTATCATAATTCAACTTGGATTTCTCCATCCGCCGAATTGCTCGTTGGCTGTACGGCCATCACTAATCATTTTCAATTATTAATTTGATCGACAAACGTAACTCAATTCTCAACTTTCACTTATACATACATTTGGTCTAATTCAAATCAATTATAAACTCAATGTAATAACTTAACATGTGATTCTTTTATATGTTTACAAAAAAATGATAAAATTGCTTGTTTGATTGAATGAATTGTCCAAATCATATTTGATTCATTGAACGAAGTGCTTATTTTCAGATGAAATTTGTGTCTGAGTGAATAAAAAATTGATTCTTAAGTTGTAACATTCTTTGAGAATACAAACATATATGCATAACATACTATGAGATTTTGAACAACTCTCAAGAAGGTTTTCTCGAGAAGTAACCATCGAACACTTTGATAAATATGTAAATCAATAAATTCATTGCGATCGATAACACTCTCTCAAGTTGATTCTTTTTTAAGAATAAAAAAGATTCATACCAAGATAACACACATGAAGAAGGAAATAAAAAAACTATAGGGATCAAGGGTGTAAGATGAGTCAAGCCGGCTCATGAACTTCATGAACCTGCTCGAGTTGAGCTCGACTCAAGCTCGAACTTATTTATGATTGCTCGAAAGCTCATGAGCCGACTCATGAGCTTTTTTCTATTTTTCATATATTAATTAAATAATTAATATATATTAATTATTTACTTTCTTTTTCTAATTTTAAATATTTATTATATATGATTAAATAATTTAATATTTTATCAATAATTATAGTATGTTATAATTTAAATAATTATAGTAATTATTATAATATATATTATACTTTAATATATAGTTTATATATAATTATAATTTAAATTATTTTATTTTCTGAGCTCGAGCTCACTCATTAGAAAATTTTAAATTAAATAAAAATATTAAATTATTAATATATTATAATTATTTAAGCTCAGAAAATTGGACTCGAGCTCGAGCTAGCAATTTTTGTGAAGCTCGAGCTCGACTCTGACTCATTTACACCCCTGTTAGGGATTGGTAATGGATCTTGAAGTGCTATATATTTCTATTTTTTTCTAACTAAATCCATCCAAATTAGAATTACACGTTAATGATTGGTTAAATTTAATGAATTCACCGCATCCTAGTTGTGGGTTTGGGTTTTGGTTTTATGAAAATAATTGATAATTTTCTTTTTCAGAAAAAAAAAAAGAAAAGAAAGAAAAATTAGGGAAGTTTCTAGTAATTTAATTTTTCTTTTCCTTTTTGGCCTCCTATACAGGCTATATATGGAGAAGATTAAAACACCTTCACATGTTAGCATTTAAGGCAATCCTGCAGATTTCCAAGGGGAATCCTATTCCAACCCACATACTTTCCACATTTTGCTCAATAAATTTCAGTCAGAAAGCCAATATTCCTCACCAAACAGTGCACTGTATCCTGTGACCTTTGACAGCAATACATATAATATTTATTTTACAGCTTGATAGATATATCGTGAACTGGAATCCACTTGCATTTAATTATCACTATTCTTAGTCATGCATTTTGCTTCTTCCCCAACTAATTTTTGCACGTCTCCTCATGCCTTGTTTGGCTAAATTTAGTTTTTGGTTTCAAAGAATTGAGGAGAAGATTTTAATGGGTTTTTGATAAAAAGAAATATTCTTTTTCCACCATGAACTATGTAATATTTTTTTTTTTGGGTTAAACTTCAACATATAAGGCTTTATTTGGATGTGAATTGGGGAATCTGATGGTTGTTTGTTTGTATTTTTGGTGATAGGTAGATAATGAATTAAGAGAAAATTATTTGTTTGCTTGTGTTTTAACAGATAAGAAGATGTCAAATCAATAACTTTTTTATTTGGATTGACGGGATGAAATGGGTATTTTTAAAGTATTTATATATATGTATTTATAGATTGAATAAGTGATAGTATGTTTATATATATAATGTAAAGGGGACAATTTGTGACAAATAGTTAATATTATGGAATGTATTAGAGCGTGAATAGTAATGGTATTTTAGAAAATGAATTTTGTACTTTGAAAGTAGGGTTGGAGAATGTGTATTATTTATTTGTTTAAATTTTAAGAGTTTAAAAATATATTGGGAGTTTGTAAACAAACAAGCTCTAAAAGGGATAATTACAATGTCCTCTCCTAGTACTATGAATAATCACTCTCACTTCCCCACTTAATGTTGAAATTACCAATAACCCCTCTTAGGTCGTCAAATTTAATCAAGTTGATAGCAATGCCAAATAAGAAAAAAGAATTGTAACATCGACATGAAAGTTGTGCACGATTGACATATTTAACAAAATTAGTATAAGATAACAATTAAGTAGGATTTTCAGAAATATCTCCTCTATTCAATTAATCGTTAAGAGGCATTTCACGCTTTATTATTGGTTGATTGAAGACAATTATAAGATAACAGCCTATTCATATATAGATTTCTAGTTGCTATGAAAATACTTACCATTCAATATATAAACAAAAATGAGACATCTAAAAAAAATATTTTTAGGAGGATAAGTTATACTGTTGGATTTGAATGATGAAATATCAAAAGATTAAAATTGAAAAATTGGGTATGTCTAAATATGATTAAGATAGTTTGGCCTGGCTGAGAAAATAGAGTAATAATATGTTAACTTAAGATACTACCTTATATTTAAGTTGAAAATTGTGATGGTTTATTCCACATTGATAAAATATTAAAAAAAATAATTATTATAAGTTTTTGTCTAAAAACCCAAATATATGCATCGAATATCTCTTTTCATACCCATTGCAATATTTTTCTGATAAGCTATTAGGAGTTTTTGTTGGTGGAAAAATTGCAAAATTAGGACCGTAGCTATGACTATTTCATGTTTTAGGACTAAAATTTAGGGTGACATTAAAACATGATTAAAACTCGTTAAAAATTAAAAAAAGGGTTAGCAACTATCGGAAAACATAGTCAACACCGATAATTGCTTTCATGCATGCGTCACGCAAGTAATCACCTATGCTGATTGTGCTTTTCCGATGGCTGTTGTTCTCTCTTTTTTTTTTTTCTCGATTTCTAATGTGTTTTAGTTCTATTTTAATGTCACCATAACTTTTGATCATATATTGCGAATTGGCTGTAGTTACAGTCATATTTTTGCAATTTATCCTTTTTTGATTATACCGGACTAATCATATTTTATGCAAAAATAATGCATTTATTTGAAGTGGCTGATTTTATAGTAAATTCTTTGAAAAATGATTATTTTGAGTAGAATTTGATCAAATTTTTTCCATGGTTGAAAGGGACTTGATCAACTGCTAGATTATTAACTAAAACTTGCTTATAGTCAAGTAGAGAGTACTTCACACACTTCACAATTACGAGCATTTAATACCTACAACAGATAATTGATTTGAGGACTGAATTGCCAGAATTATACATTTAATTATGGCTGGAGCAAAGCAAATCAAATTAAAGAAACTTAATTGCATTAAATGTCTAATAACTACAGACCTATCACACATAATCATAATATATTGAAGGGTAAAATTAATTTGATATGATCAGCACTTAACAAGAATGATCTTCTTTTTTCTCAGGCCATACTTGGACAAAAAAGTGCAGAAAAAATCCTTAATGCCAGGGCCTCTCATCCCCCCACCCTAAAAAAAAAAAGGGAAAAAAATCCAATAACCCATAATTCTAAAATAAATTAAAATTTTCATCAAATGAGAAGTTTGTGAAACAGTCCTTCCCTTGATCATCAAGAAGCCAGTTCTCAAGAACTGATAGAGGGGCAAGTCCATCCGGGTCGGGTTTGGTTTCACCAGGAGAAGTGGATCTTGAAAAATCATCAGAATTTGAAGTTGGTTCAAAAGACTCAAAGCCAAACAAGGACTGATGATCAAATGCTTCAGACAAATCGACCCCACTTTTGGGCTCAATATTAATATTTCCTGGAGTGAGAATTTCTTCACTACTGGAAATGTTTGAAGAATTCTGAGTATTATAACTGCTTGAACATTTTGAAGATTCTTCTTCAGACTTTGGCGGTTTTTTCACCCATTCTTTCAGCAGTCTTGCTATGTTCTCAGTGCTGGATGCGTACGAGGATGCCTGAATACCAGAAAACTGGCTTGTGTCTTCAACTGACAATGCATCATGAAGGGCTTGTTTGGCAGTGTTGATATCAGCCTGAAGCCTTCTCTCCCACTGCCCTCTAGAGATTGAGTGTGGTTTAGATGAGATCAATCCATCCCTATGATCATGACCCGTCCCGTTTTGTAGCTTTTTAAGCTTCTTCTTCAAATGGGTATTCCAGTAGTTCTTGATGTCATTGTCTGTTCTTTCAGAAAGATAGGAAGCTATGGCAGCCCATCTGTAAAAACCAAAATTTAAACTTCTTTTAGTCGTCAGTTTGGTCCAATAACATAAATCTCATATACTGATGTGAAGTCATGAGTTCGAATCTAATAAACAACTGATCCCAAATTTAAAAAATTCGACGAGAAAAATATTTACTTGTTTCCTAGTAGAGCTTGGAGTTGAATAATCATCTTTTCTTCATGATCAGTGAAGCCACCCCTCTTAATCCCGGGCCGGAGATAATTAGTCCATCTTAACCTGCAGCTTTTGCTGCATCTCTTCAGCCCTTGAAATCAACAGCAAGAGAACTTCAGCAAACTCAAAATTAAAAAACAAAAAAAAAACACGAAAAAGCAAAACCTAAACAATAAAAACCTGTATTTGTAGGAACAGCCCGCCAATTTCCAGGACCTTGTTCTTGAATATAAGACACCAACATTATATCTTCTTCAGGAGTCCATGGCCCTTTCTTCACTCCCATCTTATCGCAGCAAGGTGGCCTCCCCATTTCCCCTTGTTTTTTTCAATTTTTTTTTTCAGATTTCTTCTTGCTCGATGAGAGAAAAAGAAGAAGTGGGCTTCTTTTGTTTCTAACTCTTTGCTCTTATCTTTTGTTTCTTCTTTGAGACAGCTGAGACACTGGTGCAATGGGGCTAAGGTTGTTTCATCGGCATATATAGAAAGGAGGCCAGGCTGACCTTAAAAAAAGAAAAATTAAAAAAACAGAGGACAATGAAAGAGTCAAAAGTTGACAGCAAATACATTAACTCCACCAATGGATTCCCCAAAAGTCAGCTGAGGTATTTTTTTCTCTTCGGTTTTTCTGCTGCCTCACCAAAACCGCGTGGCATTCAATGTGGTTTACCCCCTCTGTACTGCAAATTTGAAAAACCCTAATTTGAACTGTTTAGACAATTTGTTTCACTATATATTTCACTTCTTATTTTAAAGTATAAATTTATAACATGTGTATTATATATTTTTTTATAAAAATAATTAATTAAAAATTAAATACACTTAATATATATAAAATATTAAAATAAGAGATGAAACACAAAATAAAATAGAGAATTTAAAATGTAACCTAAGGCCTTTCTATTTTCTGCAGCAATTATTTGTTGCCCTAGTTTTGTTTCTCTTTCTACATTAATATAATCCTCACGATATATGGCCAAAGTAATTAATTAACTTTTGCATTGTTATTACAAATCCATCCATAATTACTTGGCGGGAGGGAGGAATTTTCATTTAGGGAGACAAAATTCAATTGATATATAGAAATAAAAATATTTTTTATTTATTTTAAAAGGTAAAATATATATTTTCAATCGGAAGTTCTTTTCAAGAATCTTTTTTGTTCTTTAATTATTTTCCATGCATATTGTGATTTTATGTCCATCATTTTAAACGTAAATTAGGTTAACAACAAGTGAAGGTCATCTTTATAATGAAGTATATATGTATTTCATAAAAAATTTATAAGTTGGTCGTTATTAATCAATGATCACGAGTGTGAAAGGCTTATAAACTTAAACTAATTTACTTATTTAATTGAATATTTTCTTTATAATGTTGGTTCTCGTCCTGTAATACCAATAAATTATTAGACTTGTTGAGTGTGTTCTAACGAAGATTTTCTAATGATGAAATCAAGTCACGGACAAGAAACTAGCCAAACAAAAATGCTAAAACTTAGAAAAAAAAATCCAGAAATGAATATAGTAAATAATTTTTCAAGAATTGGCCACGAAATCTATTGTTATTATATTCACAAAAATATGCTTGATAATTATAATTTCTTATCAATTATGAGTTGTTGAAAATACAATTATATCTTTAAAACTCTCTAGCAAATAGAGATACATCATATCATCAACCAAAATCAAGATTACTTATAATGTATGAGTATCGCAAAGATGATCATATGGTATCGATTAAACATCATTAAGCTAATTAACATTGATGATTTGTATTAATAATATGATGTGAGAAATTAATAATCAGTGAGTTGCTGGTGGTGTGAGACCACCGAACACTTATCAGATTTATTTCCAGTTGAACTGGTCCAACACACACAGACACACACACACACACAGTGGCAGACTACTACTATTGATTATTAAATTGATTTAATTCTCTCGTCCATGTGGCCCAATTTAATGAGAATTATGAGGGTGGGGGCCCTCTCTTTCTTCCTGATCAAGCAGATTATGCAATCTTCAGCCCTCTGAAAATCTTGACTCTAGAAGCATTTTGATTCTCTCATTTGAGAAAGGAATATACATTTTATTTTCATTTTCAATTTTCATTGCCATTATTTCTAAAATTTAAAAAATTAGTTAGTGGGAATGAGTTAAAAATGAATTTGTATTTGGATATATTATTAGAAAAATAATGATTTTATTGACTCTAATAAGTTATAGGTAGAGAGAAAAAAAAATAATAGATTAGAGAAATGAGATGCATGTGTTATTGATAGAAAATATATAAGTTATTGGAGAATATATTTTAAAAATGAAAATAAAAATGATGTTGGGTGAAAATATATAAAAATGATGTATTTTATTTTTATAATAGTAGAATATGTGAAAATGAGAAAATGAAACCAAACAGGTACATTGATGAAAGTTGAAAATTTGAAGTCTAAAAAAGAAGAGTTAATTGTAAAGAGTCTGAGCGTTTGGAAACTATGAGAATATTTTTCTTAAGTTGAAATTAGGACTGTAATGGAGTCGAGCTGAAGATGGGGAATTTGATGAGCCTCCTTTATTGATTGTTCGAGTTAGATTTGATAAGAACTTGAGCTCTATCTGATTAAAGCTCAAATTTTCAAGTGAAGTCTGATTTTCAGCTCAAACTCTATGTATAAAATACTAAAAAAAAATATAATATTAGTGATAAAATAATAAGTGATAAAGTCAATATTATCATTAATATCATGTATTAATTGGCAATACTTTTTGTCTTGTCATTAATGATGATTTTTAAGTGATAATAATATTTATTTTATAACAACATGACTCAATAGTGAAAAAAAATCAATGGTTTAAGTTGTTGCTATTAATAATTAATGACACCCTTATAGTAATAACTTAGTGATAATAAAAATTGTCATTATAAATGTATCACTAATTGTTTATGGTGACAACTTAAATGCTATTTTTATTACTATTTAGTTTGTAAAAATCATTAAAGTGACAAAACTAAAACTCTTGTCACGTAATATACATAATTAGTGATAATTTTTGTATTGCCACTTATTTTTTTGTCACCAATTTATCTTTATCTTGTAATGAAAATAATGATAATTCAGATTTATAGCTTATAATATTTATTAATTTATAATAGATATTGTAAACAATTATAAAATTGTGCTTGAGCATATTCACATTAGTCGTTCGTTAAAATTTAAATTCCAAACA
>JACGDI010004513.1:925753-949497 GCA_014898725.1 Jacaranda copaia
ACAATTCATGCTTCACTTATTTTTACCACCTTTGATTTGCCACCATCAGAATCAGTTAGATAGATCAGTATTCATCAATGCCTCTCAAACACAATCCGTTGTTAGCACTTAGCATTTTAGGTGTCAATAAATAAATGCCTCCGATTTCACTTGATTCACATTAAAGGAGCTTGAATTTGTAACATCTTGATTAACCTAAGTTATAAAATAAATTTATATTATCCACTTACAAATTAACACAAACTTTTTTTTTCCTCAAAAATTCAGAATAATAACACCAAAACCATACAAATAGGGGTATAAACAAGTCAAGTCAAGCCCGAATCTAATAGATTCAAGCTTGACTCATCTATTAATTCACAAGCTCAAACTTGATCCAGTCTAAACAGCCAAGCTTAAGCTCGGCTTCTTGGAGTAGACAAAGGCTCGGTGAGCCTTATCAAATTTGACTCAATAAGACTCATCATAGAGAAGCAGAAAAGAGCTCAGTTCATATAAGTTTGGATGAGCTCGAGTTCGAGCTCATATATGTTTGAATTAACTTAAGCTCATTTAGACTTCAAACAAAATATATAATCATAAATTTTTTAAATAATTTTGTTATATATTTTTTGAAAAATAAAAAAATTAAATTATTATTTTTATTTACTTACTCTATAGATTTTATTATATGAGCCTACATTATAATTATATATGTGTATATATATACATAACACAAAAGCTCATTTAGGCTCTCGAACTTTTTGAGTTAAATATTATTTAACTTAGTTCAGGCTCAAAAAAATCGAATCGAATACAAATTTTCATTGAATCAAAGCCAAAATCATTCGCGAATTGTCTAATTTCATTTACACCCCTGCATACAAATCGTGGCACTCCTCCAAACATTCAAATACAAAAGGCTTTTTCAATAGGATCCACTAACAAAATTTTATCTCCATCATGGGTGTCATATTTATTATGATAAAATCTTAGCTATTACAACAAATAAATATCATGGGGCCTCAAATGCAAGCAATTATGGCTTCCCATAAATAATGGGCCGAGTTCATGTTTTCAAAAAGACCCATTGAACTCAAAAAGATAAGTCTTAGCGATGCATTATTTAATTTGATAGCTTGGGCTAAGTACATATAGTAATTGCGTCCCTTTTGGTTTGGAGGAAAAGACGCGTAAAATTATGCAGAAGTTAATACGATACACCTCCACACACTATAGTCCAAATTATTATCAATATTTACTTGAAAGTGTGAAAGTATTGTAAGGGACCACTAACCAAAAAGAAAAAAAATTAGTAACAAAATAATAAGTAACAATGCAAAAAATATCACTGATTATGTATATTAGGTGATAAAAAATTTAGTTTTGTCACCTTAATGATTTTTACAAATTAAATAGGGACAAGAATAGTATTAAAGTTGTCATCATAGATAATTAATGACACATTTATATATGGTGATAATGAAAATATTGTCAAAAAATACGGCGATAATTTTTATTATTACTAAATTGTTACCATAGAGGTGTTACTAATTGTTATTGATGATAACTTAAAACATTAAGTTTTGTCACTATTGAGTCATTTTATAACAAGATAAAAAATTTTATCACTTGAAAATTATCATTAACGACAAAATAAAAATTATTCTCACTCAATACATATTATTAGTGACAATTTTTACTTTGTCACTTATTATTTTGTCATTAATATTATATATTTTTTGTAGTGTGGACAAATACAATTAATGAATAAATTGTCATACAAGATATCATTTAATAAGGGATGAATTATTATTAAATTTATAATTTATAAATAACAACTATCAAGTATTGACTTTGGAGCACTTGCATAGTGCAAAATGCATGTAAATTTCTAAATCAATTTCCCCACGGAATTACCATAAAGGTTTTGACTTTGTGTTTTTGTGGATAAGTTGCTTTCGACTATAGTCATTTTTAGAATAAATCAAAACAGTTGATTCATTTCAATATTTAGTTTTAGTGGGTTTGATCATAATCTTCTAGAAATTGATATGATTTAATTGTTGGATCCATTTGGGTGTACGTGGATTTAAAATAGATCCTTCGATGGATCCATCACACCCAATAAAATTTTTATTAAGGAATGAGAATGTCTCACACGACCATGCTCTATTTGATTTTATGAATAAAAAGATAAAAAAAAATCATTAATATAGCTATCTTCCTTAAATATGATTATAAGAGAGTCTTATTATTGTGAGTTTTTTTAATTTAAATTTTAGTTTCTTTTTAATGAACGAGTCCATCATTATAGATTCAGCATAGCAATTCTCTTTTTGAGCATATTTATAAGAGTCTAATCCATCAATATGAAATGTTCAATTTTTTGAACTATGAATACTATCGAAAGAACAAATAAATTATTGTAATTCATTATAAAGACGATTGATTCATACGCTACTATTACAGATGAATTTAAATATGCAATCTAATTGTAGAAAATTAAGGACACGCAAACAAAATCATATACATTATGTACTTTAAGTAAAAAAGATAATGAGAACGTGAATTTTACGCGAGACACTGCACAACCTAATGAGAGTGTAAAGAATCACAACTTGTAATTGCTTTAATAAAGTAAATGCAGTTCGTTGATAAGTTCTTACTATTTTCAACATATTGCTTTCGCTTAAAAAATTTATGTAAAAAGCCGACTTATCAAATATAATCTTTTATACAATCATATTTTATTAACCGAATTTATAAGTTCTACAAGAATTTACCTAATATATTAATACAAATCCATTATCATTATTCATACTTCAATACTCAAAATTTATTTAAATTTTACTTAAATGGGTAGAACCTAAGAGATAAAAGGGTGCAATATATGGGACAAAGACGACACCCACGACAGCCAACAAATTGGATAATGGCCCTACTCGAAATGTTTTCTTGTCCTAAACTTCCCGACGTCAATCCTCTCAAATTGACGCCAATCAGTCCTTGGAAAAAACGTAAACTTTCAACTTCACCCCCCACTCCCCTGCAAGTGAACATCGTAAACTGACTTCCCAACTGATAATTCTCATAAATTCTGCTAAGAAAATATAAAAAAAAATAAAGAAAACAACATTTTTCTTTTTCTTTTTCTTTTTTATTGCAAAGATTTCATGCATGCATCATGTAACTGACGAGAGAATTCCTAGGAACTAAGCAAAGCAGGAGAATGAGGATTTGTCCTGGTCGCTGGCAGGTAACTATCTCCCACCGCTCAATTCTTGCTTTCAATCCTCATCACCCTTGAATTTCTCCAAGTAGGTCGGATTTCACCTTCTTCTGACTCGAATTTTCATTTTTTGACCCAAACCCGTTAACGTTTTGCAGGTGCGAAGTCCATTCCCTTTTTTGAAACATTCAAAGGAGCCATGAAATTCAATTGCTTCCATCTGAATTTACCAGCAGCCCAGATTAAATTGATGGCTTCCCCCGAAACCATTTTGTGTTTTCCAATTTCCTGAAAATGGGCTCTAAAATTGGAGTCATCTCCCAAAAAGTGGCTTCTTGGATTGACGCTGTCCGCATTTGTCTCCTCCCATTCTTCAGTTTCTTCTCCACGTACATTTTAAGGTTCCTTTTGAAAATCATTAGAGGTTCATTATTTCCTTTGTTTTTTTTTCCTGAAAATCGATTTTGTTTGCTCGCAGGTTGCAAAAGTGCGGTGGTAATTCCTTAAAGAAGAATGATAAGGATATAATTTTTCCTAAAGATGTTAAAGAACTTGGAGATTATGGGTATGATGATATGGAAGAAGAGAAACCGGAGTTACGTTTGAAGTTCAAGTTTCCAACTTTTGAAGAATTTAGCAGAATCCAGAGAGGAAAAGGTAATATGTTTACTTCTGAGGTTGTCCATTTTGGAAGTACTGGTAAATACGAGTTCACATCTGGGAAAAGTTTTCTTAGTGCCTTTGTTAAGGAGCTGGAAACTTTTCCTGTAAAAGAAATTGATGGTAATAAAATTGGGGAGGTTTCCGAGAATAAGGATGTTTTCTCGGGTCGAAAATTTGAAGTTCATGAGGAAACAGGAGATGTTCAGAAGGAAGGGGAAGTAATTGTGCGATTTGATGGAGAGGAAAATGAGAACAATGAGACAGAATTTGCAGAAAAGTCGAAAGAAAAGGGACAGCCAATTCAAGAAGACGTCAAGTTTCTTGATGAATCTGAGTTTTTATATGAGAAGAAAGGCTATGATTTCTTGTCTGAAGGAGATTTTGGAGGACAATTGGGTATTGATAGTGAGAAAGAGATAACAGGACTAGAGACTGAACTGTTGGGTGTTGAAGAAAATCAGGAGTCGCCAGAGCATTTTGTTGATGGAGAAAGTGATATTATGGAAGAGGTCAAGAAACTAGAAGACCATGGTTTGCAGAAAAACAATGAATTGAACTCGGATTTTTTGTCTGAAAAAGATTTTAATGAGAATTTAGACGACAAAAATGATGCAAACCCAAAGACGAAGGAGTCATCAGCATTGGATTCTGGGGATGCAAACAAGTTGGAGTCATTGTGGGAACATCAAGAATTGATTGAGCAGTTGAAAATGGAGCTTAGAAAGGTCAGGGCGACAGGCCTACCCACCATTTTAGAAGAATCTGAGTCCCCCAAAATAATAGATGAGTTGAAGCCATGGAAAATCGACGAAAAATTCCAGCATGAAGATTGTATGGACGAGCTTCACAAATTCTACAAGAACTACCGAGAAATGATGCGCAGATTCGACATTTTGAACTATCAAAAGATGTATGCCATGGGTTAGTCCACTTTTCAATTATTATGTCTTTTTTTGCTTGCATTATAACTGGCAAAATTCAAGTGATTATAAGATCATTCAAATGCAAAAGTTTTTTGAAATTTGTAATAACTGCAGGTTTTCTGCAGCTCAAGGATCCTTTTCAACCGACATCACAGCAGAAACCTTCGACCCCAACACTCAAATCTCTTGTCTCGGAGAATCTTTGGCTATTCAAGCATAAAAGCCATGGAAGCGACCCGATTAAGAAGTTCATCAATGAATTGCAGGGCGATCTTGAGGTGATATACGTCGGGCAGGCATGTTTGTCCTGGGAATTCTTACATTGGCAGTATGAGAAAGCCTTGGAGTTGTGGCACTCTGATCCCCATGGAGTCCATCAGTACAATGAGGTGGCGGGCGAGTTTCAACAGTTTCAAGTTCTCATGCAGAGATTCATAGAAGACGGACCCTTCCAAGGGCCGAGAGTTCAGAGTTACGTCAAAAGCCGGTGTGTTCTACGCAATCTTCTTCAGGTCCCCCTCATAAGAGGTAAGAATGAAAACTCATTTCATATGTAGTAAGTATGGTCATTAATTTTGAAAAAGAAAATTGGCTCTTGGCAGAGGACAATATGAATGACAAAAAGAAGCCGAGGAAAAAAGACAGAGACGAATATGTTATCACAAGTGACATGCTGGTCGAGATTGTGGAAGAATCAATACGAATATTTTGGGTATTTGTTCGATCCGACAAGGATTGCAACACTTTAGCAACCAACGGACATAAGAAAATGCCCGAGTTGAACAATCCCGAAGACCTCAAGTTACTAGCAGATGTCCGAAAAACTCTTCAAAAGGTTAGCGGCCAAACTCCCACTTCATTTACGTCAATTCATCCATTGATTATTGCTGAACAAACATAACTACATCTTTTACTTTGATGCAGAAGGAGAGGAAGATCAAGGATATATTGAGAAGTGAAAATTGCATTTTGAGGAAATTCAGACAGAGGAGGGAAGATGATTCGGACCATGTTCTTTACTTTTTTGCCCAAGTAGATATGAAGTTAGTTTCTAGAGTCTTGAACATGTCAAGAATTACAAGAGAACAGCTCCAATGGTGTCAAAACAAGTTAAGCAGGATTAGTTTTGTGCATAGGAAAATATATGTAGAACCTGCTTTTTTGCTCTTCCCCTGTTAATTTGCATGCTTCTTAGTCCTAGCCCTAGCTCATCTTAAATGAGGATACCCAATTGGTTTTGGTATAATGTTGTACAATTTTTGCAGTTGTCTACATGATTAATGTCATCCATTAATATTGGTACTTGCAATAATGCAATCCATTTCAATTTAGTAGATGTTGCAATAAGTTGCATCATATAGTGCATCAACGCTTTCTTCATATTATCTGACACATGCATTTGAAATATGCCAAATACACTACTTGACATGCTTATAAATAAAATAAAAATTCGGACTTTTTCAATGCTGCGTTAGATAATATTAGATCATTTATTTCATTTCATATTCCAACTTATTGTATTTATGTTAAGTATACTTGATTTTTAATTAATTATCTTTATAAGAAAATATTTAATATATTTGTCGTATATTCAAAAAATAGAATATAAGATGTAATAGGAAATGAAATAGAAGATTTAAACTAGTGTTAGACATATCTTAAATAAATATCCTTTTTCAGTATTTTACCAAGTACGAAAATTTAACTAAACAATAGAAATTTTTAAAATTACTTTAAAAAGAGTGCCATCTCATTCAAAATCACTCTTTTTTGATATTTTAGTGAAAGTAAAACTTTTTTCCCTAAATATTGGTACACAAATCATATTAGCAAAAAACTAAACACAATAACTAATACTAGGTTTTTTTTTCTTTCCTATGTCTTTCTAAACTTATTACCAAATAAATATATGTGTATATAGATACACGTTACACTTCTATAATATAAAAATTATGTATTTTAAACAATCGTCTTAAAATCGTATCATACTCTAAAATTTTAAAAAAATTCTACTTCTCATTATGCATATACAGTATAATGTATGTATTTTCATATCCACGTTAGTACATCATAAACATAGATTGCTCCGACAATTTTTACCACCAGTGATCATCCTAGTTATACGTAAATAAATTAGTATCTTATTTTATGTTTCAAATAGTAAACATTATATATTTAACATTAATCCCAAATATGCAGACCTAGATTATTATACTCTACAAAATATACATTTCTCGTTGGATGTCTTATCTTGAATCATGAATTTGGACAAAAACAACACTCAAACAAGAGGAAATTTGGACAAAACCAACATATATGGTCACGAGTTTCTATCAAGATTTGCTGGCACAGGAAAAAGGGATTTGTGAAAGTTGCAGGCCAAAGGTCACTAAGGAGTAAGGACAAAATTCTTCATGGATTAATTGATCACTCACAAGAAAAAGAGACAACTTTTTGAAAGTTCAGTTTTGCCTGCATTTTGACGAATATTAGAGAGGGAAAGGCCCCGTGAAGACGTAATAGGGGCAAAAATCTTGGGGAACGTTTGGTTATGAGTTTTTTTTTATGATTTATTATATGTTTATTATGTATTTTGAGAAAATAAATTTTTAGAGAACGTGAAAGTTGTTTTTTTATATGTTTATTTATATTTGGAGGAGACATTTATTATTGTAGCAGTCAAATCAATATTTTTTGTTGGATTTTTTGGGTGAAAATAAAATTTAGTAATTTTTTTATATTAAAATAATAAATATATATATAATATATTTAATATGTATATATATACATATTAAAGAATGTGTATTTTGGAGGAAAAATAAAAATATATTTCTTTATATTTTCCCAAAAAAATATTATTTTGGGAAAATCTAACCGAACATTCCCTTGAGTTTTATGCTATCTATTTACCCAAACCACACGATTCTTGCCTGGCATATCACAATCTTCACATGCACGTATTCAATGGCTTTGATATTTGCTAATTTTCCTACAGAATGTAATTTTAATTATACAAGTGGAGTTTGTTCAAATTCAAATTAATTACATAATAATTAATATTCGTCGCGTGATAAATATATACTTCGAAGAAAATATAGTTAATTACATTTTAGAATATGAGATTTGTTAAGCTATTCGTGCTTGATCAAAATACTTTCATGTTTCACTTTCTATATAGAAAGAAAAAATTAGAATGAAAGCATAGTTTTGACTTTGATTGTTAAGCTTATGATGCAGTTTGTTGAGTTGTTAATTGATTTGGTGGTGTCGTTCTCACATTTTTATATACATACATAGTTTCCTAAAATACATACATAGTTTCCTCTGAAAAACAATTCTTCATAGATTTATTCAAATTTATAATTATATAGTTAGAATTTTTTAATTATCGTTCATCTAAAATTTTAAATGTCATTTTTCATGTTCTTCTCATCGAGATATCTTTCTATCTCATTCTCTCCTCATCAAATAATACACTTCACAAGCTTATAAAACTCAACAAAACTATTGTTCAAATTATTAATGTTGATAGCTAGCGACATAAGTACAATATTTTAAAATTTTAAGTTTTTTTATTAACATTAGTAAAATATATTAATGTCAAAAAATTTACCATTTTGCGATTAAATTTTTGCTATCATTATTATTAATTGTCAAGTGGGTTTTTAAATATGATTTTACTCTATTATGAATATGAACATCAAATGACAAAATAATTATTCCCAATTAATTAATGATAATTCGAACTTAATTACTTCATTATGAATTTTATTAGGAACTATGAAAGTGCATCAGCGCTCATCATCATCATCCTCATTATTATTATTATTATTATTATTATTATTATTATTATTATTATTATTATGATAATAAATTACTCTCCATATGGATGTTTCTGAGTGAGTGAGTGAGTGTCAATTTCTTCAAGTGCGATGCAATGTGTTGCTTAACAAATGCGACTTTAGTTGAAACTAAAAAGTGACGAGAACTCTTCACCATTACCAGTCAGTGAATCTGGAGCCGTCCGGTCTAGGGTTTTGACTCGTAACCCCTTGCATAAACCTTTTGCGTGGATCTTATCCGAAGGAGTGGAACTGTGGAGAGAAGCCCACAAAAATGGTGCAGAGGCTCACTTATCGGAAGCGGCACAGCTACGCCACCAAATCCAATCAGCACAGAGTTGTCAAAACCCCGGGTAATTCTTTCTTCGACTAATCCTTTAGAGAATTTCATTTGAGATATTTTGTTTTAATTTTTCACGATTTATTGTTTTCTAATTTTTTCTTGGATAAATCAGGAGGTAAACTGGTGTATCAGAGCACCAAGAAGAGGGCTAACGGACCCAAATGCCCCGTCACTGGCAAGAGAATTCAAGGGGTACTTCCTATTTCTTTTGTTTGACCTTTTTACTGTTTATTTTTAGAGATGTTCGTGTCTCAATATTTTCTTGATTAATGTGATTGTAATTGAAAACAACTCCAATATGTCTAGGAGTCTGGTTGTGATTTTATCATTGCACAGATGAGTACATGTTTGTATTACATGCATTTTCTTTAATTAGTCTTTTTTTTTCCCTGTTGTTATTTTCAGCATTGTTCTATCCACGATGGAAATCTTTAGTAATGTGTTGGCCTGAAGATGTAGAGGAATGAACTCAGAAAATGCATAGTCCTACATCTTCATTGTCAAAGGAATTAATATAGTATTTTGTGAGTTTGATGGTTTAATGTTGTTAATGCTTAATTATCTTCACACTTGGACACTATATTAGCTGGAGTGCTTTTTTCCTAAAGACATACTGTTGCTTCGGTTTCCTCGGATAAATTTGGCATTTTCTGAACTTTTGCTGGAGATATTCTCCCCATATTGAGCACATCTTGCACTGCTGTTGCTATGGTTCGGTCCATTATGCTTCCCGTTTAATGTTATGCTAATATATATTGGTGATGGATTTAGCATACCATAAGTTACAGCTCATCAGACTGTAATTTGTTGAGTTTCATGAAAATATTGCATGATCCAACTCTTGGATGGATTAAGTATGTTTCTCCATGACTTTAATAACAAGTTAGTTACTAAACTGGTTGTTTGAAACACTTCGTAATCCAACAATAATGTAGTTCCATAGATGAATACGATGGCAAACTCGCTGTCCACCTTCCTTGAGCCAGTTCCAACAGTCCCACTCCCATGAAAAGATGCTTCTCTTTTTGTTGGTTGTGGGGAGTGGGGAGAATATATGATTTTGGGCATTATCATTCCACAGCAGTGCAGAATGGAAAATGGAGAAGGTGGACAGAGTTAATCAAGGGACAAATTCATTGAAATATTTTCAGATTTTATGACGGGGATTGCAAAAGTTGAAGAGTTAATGTCTATGGGAAGCAAGTTTCTTGCTGGCTTTCAGCAAGCTCTTGGGTTTTTGGGGCAGCCTCCTATCTGTAAGACATCTGCATTGGTTGAGCACATTATTAAAGCTCATTGATCAAGAAGGGTTTTATCCTATGTTGGAGCTGAATGTGTCAATACTCTTGAAAATGTACAAAATGTGACCAAGTTGCGTGCATACCATCTCGGGCTTCAGGGCAATATAAATATGGCTAAAAGTGTTATTGATGAACTTGAATGCCTTCTGGATGATGCAGCATCTGTTGTGCAAACTGCGAATGAGAGAGACGAAGATGTTAACCACAGCATAGATTCCTGTATTAATCAAAATGATGGAGTGGAAGTGTCCTTATCAGTCCCTTCAAAACCTGAAGTTGGTGACTATGCTACCATCATGGCTATTATCTACAGTATGATGAAACAAGACTAAACAATGAAGGTTCAAATTGTATCCTCTCTCAACCTCCAGTCATCATCGGGAGAACTCAAGACCTCTTGCCAGATGTGGTCACTGCAACCTTTTGTAGACGGTGACATAATGCATAAAGCTTGGAGTCTTATTCAATAAACCTAATTTTGCCCATGATATTTGCTTGCCTTTCTGGGTGAGTATGGACTAACCATTGAAAGTATCTGCAGTTTCTTGTGATTTTTATTGATGGTGATCAGGAGAGGAGGCTCTCTCCAACACTTTGAAGTTTAATATTTTCTCAAACCTATGATGATATCCCGATTAGTATGGATAGAAGTTAGTCATATTCATATGGACTTCTTAGTTCTTTGTTCCTTACAATCACTGGATACACATGAGAGTGCTAATTGGCACGTGGATCCTTGTACAGATTCCTCATTTGAGGCCTGCGGAGTACAAGAGGTCTAGGTTACCAAGGAATCACAGGACTGTGAACCGCGCTTATGGTGGTGTGTTGTCAGGAAGTGCTGTGCGGGAGAGGTTTGTTATATCTGACTCAAATTGAACTTCTGCACCTTGATTCTTCATTCTTGACATGAATGAATAGCATTTTTTTTCCAATTTTTACTAGGATTATTCGGGCTTTCTTGGTTGAAGAGCAAAAGATTGTGAAGAAGGTTCTGAAGATTCAGAAGGCAAAGGAAAAGCAAGCTTCCAAGAGCTAAACACAAGCTAGTGCTTGCAGAAATTTTGCAAATGATGATGATGATGAAAGAGATATGGAACATATGTTCAAACACCTCTACTTTTGAATGAATTAGTTTGGCTTGTTGGGTGATCTGCTGAGAAACAATGCAGTAAAATCTATGCAACCTTTTCATATTCTAAATAATATTTTCAATGCCCTTTTTTGTTTTATCATTTTCTGCTGAGTTTGCCTTTTGAAAACAGTCAAGGAAAAAATATAATAGCAGTAAAAGATGGCTTAAAATGATAGTTTAAACTAAAACTAAAATTATTAGTATGCCAAATTGAAGAAATGACTAATTTTTAACTAGGGTGATCAATAATTAATTTTATTGGTTAAAGATCAATGAAAATAAAGTAGCATAGAATTAGATAAAAGAATTACATAGAGCGAGGGCATTGGTATAACTTTTATAATGTGAGGATTACTGGTCGACAAATTAATGATTGATGAAAACAAATAAGAAAATGAGAAATTTTAAATTGATTAAAGTCCAAATCTAACAAATTTCCATCCTCCAATGCATCTTTGAGGATATATTATAAAATAGAAAAAAAAAAGAATACATATTAATCAAAATAGTGTATTTTTTATTATTAAAATACAAAGTTAAATTGTTTAATCTCTTGATTAATCTGATATTCAACTTTTTTTTTTTTTGTAATTAAATTTGATCAACCTTGATATTCAAGTTTTGGTCATCTATTATTATAAGAACTTTAATATTTATTTGTTGGTTTTTAAACAAAAGGGCAACAGGGAAAAATGAAAAAGAAAAAATAAAAATAGAAAAAGCTTTGTCAAGAGTGGGATTTGAACCCACGCCCTTTCGGACCAGTACCTGAAACTGGCGCCTTAGACCGCTCGGCCATCTTGACTTCGGTGACAGGTAATCGATAGCTTTTCATCAAAAGCCAACTCATTAACCCGCTCTAGTGCATTGGCAATTTTCAGACGAACATGGCTAACTTAAAATACACTGTGAGAACTGTACACTGACAACGAATCAAAAGTAGTTTCCATACAAGCTCGGCTTGCTGAAAACATAGAGCTTGCAAGAAAAACCATTTCACCTTTTCTAACCAGGGGAGTTTATGATTTCTGTACAAAACTTGTTGTAGAACAAGTTCTGGATGATATTTCGCTAGGACATGGCGGAGAAGAACCCCACGGCAGATCATCTGGTGGCTTCCAAAACTGATCTGGTTCAGCTGACGGCAAGCTGAAAGGAAATCCCATTGATGAATGGATATTATTCCCCCAAGAATTATCAAAATCCGTTGCGGTTTGGTTCTTACTGATCAACTCCTCTTCCTCATCATCGACGTTTATGATTTCTCGCAGGGAATCGGCCGAGAAGCCATTGAACAGCTGTTCGGGCCCATCAAGGTCGACGATGATGCTGTCGGAAGTTTTAGAAGGGCCGCCGTCTAAGGCGGCGGATAGAATATTGATTGTGCTCTTGTTGGTTTCGCCTGGAACGTCTTCCGGAGGCCAGAAATGATGGTTTCCGGTGAAGTAGTCAACGCCCGTAGATGTAAAAACATATGGTTTTCCAGTTGTAACTACAGAGATATTAGCCTGTTGCAACGGATTTTCAGGCGCTGAATTGAATCGTGCATCGTTTGCACTGTAGGTGAAAGCGTCCGGGTGTATTGTTTCATATAATGAAGTTAGCCAAGGTTGAGAAAGAGCCCTGTGGGCCATGGAATTAGCCTTTTTGAAAATCCTGCAAATGGCCCATGAATCCTGGGAATTACAATAGAAAGAAAAATAGGTCTTAGTTAAACAAATGAGTAAAAGTTTTGGTATTTGAAGCATTTTAATATTAAAACTATATTAAAGAATAGATCTTGTGTAACTTAATCTCAAAATTAATTAAAGAATTAAAAATTATTTAAAATCATATATAGAATCACGACTTATTTATTTCACCAATGTATGACAACAACACATCCCGCACATGCCTAGAAATGAACACTTGAAGCATGCAATAATATGAAATGGGTCTCCCAATAATACTGTGTAACTCATTATCGCGAAAGGGTGACTCTAATACCATTTTGAAGAATGTATTTTAAGCCTAACTCAATCCAAAAGCTAATTCAAAATGCGAGAATTTTTCAAAACAACTTATTTATTTCACCGATATGGGACATCGACAAACTATATTTCTTTTATCATTTTATGTTCGCTTAAATTGAAGGTACGAGAATTCTTCTTGATCTTACCTGTGCATCAATTTGAAAATTGTTCTTGTTTACTTTTTAATTGAAATCATAGCATCACCAACACTAGGCAATTTGCTTGATTGCATTGAGAAGACAATACACTTACACTTGTGGGAATGTTGTTGTCCAATATCACTTTGGCCGGTGGAGCTCCGCCGGCTGTGGTGGTGGAAGGAAGTCGAAATTCATGCATCATCCAGTCTGTTTTCATGCCTTTGGCCGCTCTGCCTCTGTAGAAAACCAGGGACTTCTTGAAACCCACGCACTTAGCTCCACACGAGGAGTATATCGGCCTATCAGTTCCGGTAGCTTTCCAGAACCCGGATCCTGTAACACGGTTTGGCCTCAAACTATTCTTGTATTTCCGATCCCTCAGACAGTAGAAATACCATTCTTTCTCCCCGCAAGATGACGCCATTTCTGTTCGACAGCAACTTAATAATTCAATCTCTCAAATATAAAAATTGTCGAAAATTATGTGAGAAACTGGAAGATTGTAGTAGTCTTACTTGGAAGGTCCCATGGATCGTATTTGTAAATGTCAACTTGCTTAATCAGCTCGACAAGAAGAGGAGGTCGGTGCTGGACTTTTCTCTTGAGATAGAACTCCACCAGCTCTTCGTCTGTGGGATGAAACCGGAAGCCGGGCAGCAAGAGTTCATCAGTATTCTTCTCTTCATCAATCTTTTCATCCATTTTTGTCCCCACCTTCTTGCTTTCTTGATTGGAAGTTCATGGACTAGTAACTATATAGAACCCAAGCCAAGGCCATGGACTAGTAACGAAGTTTGCTAGTTGGTTACTGTTCCATTTGGATTTTGTTTAAGTCCAAATCTGTGATCTCTATGTGACTTCAAGTTTGGTTTTTGTGTGTATAATGGGGATATGTCTTTCAAGTTTTTCATACCCTTAGATTGGATGTTTCTCATTGTAATCTTCTTGTGATCAAGAATGAAAGACAAATCAGCCTTCTATTAATGCACCTATTAAGCAGTTTGGTCATAGTGTAAGTTTTGACATTAGAGCCAAATTTTATGATTTTTGCTTAAAAAAGATTAGAGTGAAACAAGTGAGAGCCTATGTTCTTCCAAGAATGTCATTGGCCAAACACAAGCATGAAGCACCTATATTATTAAAGGAAAAGGAAGAAAATGTGAAGATATATACAGTCTTGTCGGTTTAAATTCTGTATTCTATCTTTATTCAATTTCATGAATACATGAAATATATATTAAATATTTCCTCATAAAGATAATTGATTGAGAGATACACTTGACATAAATTCAGCAAATTGGAATATGAGATAAAAAGGGAATAGAATAGAGGCTCCAAAGTGCAACATTGGGGATGTATTTTAAAAATAAAAATAATATCCAGTAAAAATGTGTAATGTATTTTAATTTTTAAATAGTATAAAATATAAAAATGAGATTTGAAAAGAAACCACACGGGCCTTATTGGATTATAATCCACTATGTTTGAAGCATGGCTTTGGCTCCATCTTAATAAAATAAAAAAAATATTAATCAATTCATACCAAGTTATTCAAATAAAATTTATATTTTCAATATAAGTCAATATTTTTTATTTATATATGTACATATATATTAAGTATTCGTTAAAATTCAAACATCAAACTTCACATATAAAAATGTGAAAATAATATTATTGGACCAATTGACTAATAAAAGTTAATTCAAAATTCACTATGCTTTCACATTTTAACCCTATACAACGCAATGATCAATTGACTCAAAGATATTGTCCCCCACAGTCCCACTTATAGGCATGAATTTCAAATTTTAAATTATAATAATTTTAAATGTATAATGTTATTGAACTAATTAACTACTCAATTAATAATTAAACTTAAAATTCGCCATGCTCAACATTTCACTGCTATACAATTAAACAATTAATTCACTCAATAATATCATCTTCACGTTTATATATGAAATTTAAAATTTTAATTTTAATAATTTATTTAAGTGCACGTGTGAATTTTTTTTTAAAAAATATATATTCCAACCCTGTGCACTAAAATCTTCGGAAGATTCCACGGGTCCCACGTGAAACTGAGAATGTAAGGAGCCACCTCATATACAAACCAAAACCTGCCCTCGGATTGGACTAAAATACTAAACCCTGACACTCTGTCCAAACGCTCAATTGACACAGAGGAAAGCCTCTCCAACGCTTGCCTTCCAAAACAACCCTCTTTTGCCTTTCACACAAACACCTCTCCTCCGCCTACTATCACACACACGCTATATATACCCACACACTATGTGAGAAAGACGCGTACTGAGGGTTTCGCTTCTGGGCTCTAGGGTTTGGGAGAAATGGTGGCGGAAAGAGCGAAGAAATCCAGAACAATAGCCGCAGAAGGCGGTGATCGATTTGAGGGTAACGAGGCGCTTCCCTTCATCGAGAAGCTCCAGGAAGTGCAAGATGAGCTCGAAAAGGTTACATCTTTTTTACGAATATTTGTAATTTGCATTCTTTATGTGCTTGGATTTTCATTACTTTTTCTTGGGTTGTGGGTTGATTTAATTTTGATCTTTTTACTCAGTGGGCTGACGTTCTTGATTTTGTTATATGTTATTCTGATTCTTCATTTTACTTAAAGCTCTTTTTCTGTATACATGAATTGTTCTTGGGTGCTCGTATGGTCTGATTATATGTCTGGGATGAATTTCAGTTCTGTTCATTGATGTGAAATGGGGGATTATTTGTATGTATGTGAAGCCACGGAGTGTGCTTATATTGAAGGGGATTTTGGAATTAATGCTTGTTCTTTAATTTTTTTTGGGTTCAAAGTTTTTGCTGGACCTTTAGAAAATTTTGGGATGGAAATTTTCTTTAATTCTCACTAAATTATATGTGCTACACTTTGTTCTGTATTTTGCTGACATCTTTGTTAAATTTGCAACATTTTAGTTCAATTTTTTATGCTTGCCAAGCCTGATATCCCAATGGTAGTATCAGAGCTTACAAAATGCTGTCGGGCTTGTGAAGTTGATGTTAGTTCTATTTGTTCAAGTTCAATTTGATTGGCAATCTAAATATATATATGATATGGTTGATCTTTTTATTTTGTTAGTTAAAATCACATTACGAACAAGGAGACAAGGCAGAATGCTCTGAGGAGTTTCATTCTTATTAGATGATTTAAATAACTATCACAGTAGATATGATTCTTGTCTGAGTTAAGTTGGAATATAACTTGATTGATTCGGCTATACAAAAATATCTATTATTCTATATGGGTCTGCAGATCATTTGAAACGATTCTAACCAGGAAAGTAAGATCAGGTTTGTCAGTATGAATAATCATTATTGACTGCCATTTTGTAGGTCAATGAAGAAGCCAATGAGAAGGTATTGGAAGTAGAGCAGAAGTATAATGAGTTGAGAAAGCCTGTTTATGCTAAAAGAAAGCAAATAATCAGCTCTATTCCAGACTTTTGGTTTACTGCTGTGAGTGAACAAAACCCTTTCAATTCTTGCGATAATTTGAATTGTTGCTTAATCTATCTTTGACCTGAATCAGCAATAATCTTCCTATTGCTATCTATTTCTGTTCCAGTTTGTGAGTCATCCTGCACTTGGGGATCTTCTATCAGACGAAGACCAAGAGGTTTGGGACACAAAATGAGATCAATTCTAACTATTTCAGTCCAAGAAACTGAATTTACTTTCATGGATGATTTGATATGCTTTGCATTTTACGTGGATGGCTTAATTTAATTTTATTTTGCTTGTTCTAGATATTTAAGTATTTGGATTCTCTTGATGTGGAGGACTTCAAAGACTTGAGAATGGGTTATTGCGTTACATTTGTAAGTCTTTCGACTCCTTTCTGGACAAAAATTTGTTTCTCCCTCTACCCAAATTAGAGAAAAACAAAACAAGAAATTGGATTTTCTGTTTAATTCTTGAGCTGTGTCAATCACAGATGGTCAAATATTGACAATTTTTGCCCTTTTGTGAGCTTCCAGAGCTTCAAGCCAAACCCTTTCTTTGAAGATACAAAGCTTACAAAGACCATTAATTTCTCTGATGAAGGAACTCTGAGGGCAACTGGTACAACCATCAAGTGGAAGGAAGGGAAGGTAGTGATTACAACCATATTATTTTATGCATGCAAGAACCTTTCTCCTTCCCTCTTAGGTTGTCTGTAGCTACCCTTCTATTAATGTCCTAAAGCATTAAATCTTCTTCATGCCCAGGACCCTTTTGATGGAAGTAGCAACGGGGAAAATGGAAACAAACGGTCACTGCCTAAGCAGAGGTACTTCTTACTACGTTTGCCAGTGCTTTTATTATCCTTAATATACTGCGATATTTGGTTCATATATTGATGAAGGCAAAGATTGGATGTATATTATCCTTGCTTAAGCATAGAGTTCTCCTTGATGATCACAGCTTCTTTAGTTGGTTTAGCGACACTCCGCTAGAAGATACAGCAGAACTGGAGCAGGACGAGGTAAAAAAAACACTAGAAATGGAATGTTAACATCCATACCTATATTTACACTATATACAAAAGTATAAATGCTACAAGTGTTTATCCCCATTGTAAAATGGCATTCATACCCTTGCTTAAGCCGTAAGTACACTTGCTTAATGACAACTGTGTGTGTGTGTGTGTTTCTAGTAACAACAAAAGAATGAAAATAATTAATTTTATGATACTTAATGAGTACCAAGTTTTACTTTAACCACATATATTGTCGGGGACCTAAATGCTTTATTGTATCCTCAACTCCAAACTGCAGGTGGCAGAGTTGATTAAGGAAGACCTATGGCCTAATCCCATTAAATATTTTAACAATGTAATGTTTTTCTCCACTTCCTCATAGCCATAGTACTTATCTATACATCCTTTGACTTCTCTTAACTTAGCCGAAAGCTTATGTATGACTGCAGGCGGATGATGAAGAAGATTCTGATGAATTTGAGGTACTAAATCTCTGTTTTCAACATACTATGCAAGAAAGCTCCAAATCCCTCTATCTATGATGTTTTTCACCGCTGTCAATGTGATGTTTCACTTTGCTATTTACATACAATAATATGTATTTGTTAGCCATTTATAACTCTGCATTATATCGTTAATCAGGAAGAAGAGGATGATGAAGATGATGAGTAATGAGGACTGCGATCACTGGATTCCATTCCCATTCCCATTCCCTTTCTGCTATTTCAATCTTTCTTCAGAATTCTGATTATTTCAAACTTAACTATTAGAATCTATAGCCTCCGCTCTTAGAAGCTTTTAGGCATACCTGTCAGAACTTATAGTGGCTACAATTCAAGAAGCACAGCTGCCAGTAATGCCATATAATCGTTGCCATAAACAATATGTTTTTTATGTTCTACAGCAGTTTATTCAGTGCATCTTTCTGTCAGCATATCTCAAGGCAATGCTTCTTGCTCTGTCTACCCTTTTTTATGACTGCAGGTTTTCTCATCATACCATGTTTGGGTTTTCACTAAGATTAGGACGATAATGTAAGAATTATGGTCTTCGGATATCACAATCATTAATTATTCGGGGTGTGATTATATATAGTTTGGTTTGAATAAAAATATTTGATAAATTAATTTTGTCAAGACTAATCAAATGTCTTGTTTGTATGATAATAAGTACTTCAGCTCGCATAACAATCACTGGCCATTATCTACAACATCAAAACTAAGGATAAATTAACTTATCTATGCCCCTAAATTAATTTATTCCTTGTGTGAAGCCATTTAGTATGTAATTTATACCTCGAACCAAGCATAAATATTTGTGCACGTATCCAAGATTATAAAATTATCATCCGACCATAACAGATTTAAAATCATTATATAATCATAAAAAGAACCATGAGATAATGAAAAATTCAACCAAACTAGGCCTAAATATACTAAGGGTTCTTCTGGTTATAGATACTTGAATGGCAAAGGATCGTTTTTTTCGTCTATATGGATAAAGTAGGACATATATCAAAGGAATTTCAAAAAAAAAATAATTATGCATCCAACTAGTTGAGTGAATGGATTGGCAAATAGATATCCCATTAAAAATATTTTTCCTAAATTTGGGTTGCAAATTTAATAAATTGAAGTATGTTTTTCACTTTTAGGGGCAAAATAACGTAGTTGAATTGATTAAATGGATCAAATCATTGTAGTTTAATTCATAAATCTTAAAGGCCTATGATATCAAATTAATAGGTGATGCTGTGTGATTTCACCAAGTCCTTTGTTTTCATTTACAAAAGTAAATTTTCTGCATCCAAATTCTTTTTTAGAACATGATTATGTACCTTAAAATGAAGTAAATTAGTTATATTTTATCTATTTTTAATTTTAATATTTGAATCTCAATCTTTCTCCTTCTTACGAGTGGTTATGCCTTATATTATGAGGCAAGGGAGGCCTAAGAATCATACCCATTGGTTTAATATGATAGAAAATGAAACAAAGGAAGAAGGGGTAAGGGTCACAAGAATAGTTGCATGCTGTATTGAGAGTGCAAACAATTAAAATGATAAAATGTAGAAATCATTTGTTATAAGACCAAAGTACCCATTGTCACCAATATTGCAATTTAAACAACAAAATTCTTTTTTAAATCTCATACCAAAAAGGCAAAAAATAGAGGATACAAGTCACAAAAATGAGAAATTGGAGCTTCAAACAAGACATTCCTTTGAAATAAAAACTGCAATGAACGCTACATCTTATGGTTTTTAATAGTCAAAACTGCTTATTCTTCATCCTCTTCTTCATCACCGCCACTGGCTTTCTTAGCAGCTGCTTTTTGGTTCTTTCTCTTGACTCTTCCAGGGCGACCACCACCAAATGGACTGGTGAGGGAGAAGTCAATATGTTTCTGGGAGTCAACTCTCACCATGAAAGATGGCACATTGACCACTTGTCTTCCAACCCTGATACAAAAGAGTCCATCATATACATAATCTAGATTGTAACAAGTAAAAGAAAGTATGAACCATCTCTCACCAACCATGATAGGGGAGACTCCATGATATAGAGTTTAAATAGAGCAAAAGGACAAGTTCCAAAATAAAAAGGAGAGCTTATATAGAGAAACAGAGAAATGGACATGACAGAGAATATCAGACACATTTTCTTTTTGTAGGGGGAGGGGATGGGGGTGTCCAGCAATAATCCAAAGTAACATAAACTCTACCCACTAAGAAAGATTATGCAAAAGGACATCATGGAATTTTTTACTGAATAGCAAAAGAAAAGATCAACAATGTTTCTCTAGGCATTAAGAAAACACCATCCCATATTAAGAAAGTCAATTAAAGAAAGCTGTCTAATGTTTGACCTTGTAACATCTGAGCAAATATCAACTCATGAAACGTTTGTTGAGATGAATGAATACAATAAAATATCAACTCAAGGATATTTATTTTATAGGAGAACAAAATAATGATGTGATAAAACCAGTTAAATGATATATCCACGCACAGCCAGTTGAAAAGATTGATACATATGATGAACATAGTTACATAGGATGTGCATAAACATGATAAGCATCCCAGAGACAGCCCACAGGCATCTTGCTCTTGAGAAACCAAAATTTCTTTCCGATGAGATATATTTAGATTGTAACTAAGAAATTCAGGAATTTCTGAAACTTTCACTATGATAATAACTATGCCATTTGGACCTTCAATTAATGTGTTTTGAGAAAAAAAACAAAACAAAGAATAAAAGTTTTAACCCTCATCTGACATACTGCATAGAGCATATTCTTCAACCATTCTAAACGAAAATAGTCCACCCCTCACAGTCTAGATCACTAAACTCCAAAGCATGATGGATTCTGGTTTAAAATTGTAATTCATAAAAAATTTTAAAAATAACTAATAAAGGTAGGCTTAAATAGAACAATTATTTATAAAGCAAAGACAGAGAGAACTACACTAAACAAATAGGGAGATGACCACCTAAATTCTACATCAATAAAAGGGATGCCGTTAAAGAATATATACCTAATGTGCCTCTGCCTGATGAGCACACGTGCATGGTGAATAGACTTGGCCATTCCAGCCTTGAATACAAGTGTCTGAAGGCGACGTTCAAGAAAGTTCTCCACAGTGAGGGCCAACACATAATCAAGCTTGTTTTGGCTTTCATCCAGAAGCCCATACCTATTCATCCTGCGGAGAAGGGCTTCACCCTCAAAGATACGACGGGGGTCTTTCTCATCAAGGGTTAGAAGCATTCTAGCATTATTACGGATACGACTCAATGCATACTGCACCCTCCATAGCTCCCTCTTGCAGCGGAGCCCATATTCTCCGACAAGCTTTAGCTCGGCATCCAACCGCTCCTTTTCGTAGGGCCGGCGGGGCTTCTTGAATGTTTTCCCATCTGCATTAAAATTAATTATGAATAAACATATAACAACACTATCGGCAAATGAAATGAAAGCGTCTAAACAAAGAATAAACAGCAGCAAGAATTTTCTTCCACATTGAGCACGAAATTGTGAGGCGTATTGCTTAAAAAAGGAACAAAAACAAAATTAAGAAAAAAAATGACAAACCTTTGGCACCTTAAAATTTCCCATTTATTGAGTAATAAAACCAGAAAATTTCATTTGAGTATAGCACACTGCATGTTTACAAAATCTTTAACCATCCAGTCAGAAACAAGGAAAAATGCTAAATGATACATTTTCTATAACAGCTTCCCAGAAAAAACAAAATTTGAAAACCTGCCCTTGATCCCTAAAAAACTAAACATCATACAATCCAAAATGTACATCTAAAACAAATCTATCATGGCGCAGGGGTAAAACAAAACCATTTGCAAAGGCATTCAAGCTTGATTCCAAGTTCAAAACCCAAGAAGATCATTAAACCAGATCCAAACACCACAAAAAATCACTAACCAAAAACTATGAAAATGCCAATCCCGAGCTCATCAGTGCCCCAACACACGCACACTTGAAAATGCGCAAGAATACAGAGAATATACTTGTACAGATACAGAAAGAACGTATAAGTAGCAAGAGACGGGGAGATCGTATACTCTGGGAAGCTTACAGTTGCGATAAAAACTGACGTGAACCATTTTCACAGGCTACGTCGGCTGAAGCAGCGGAAGACTTGTGCGAAAAACACAGAAGAGGGAGAAGACTGTCTCCCAACTATCAGAGGGAACCCTAAACCCTTAACCCTTTTTTCACAGTACAATTTTCGCCCATGAGAACAGATATTGGGCTAATGGGCTTAGTCCAACAAAATTTATGATTTAAAGTGGGCTTGATCCACAAATTTGTAAGTGGGCTTCATGTCTATGTTTTAAAATACTGCATTTTTTTTTTATTTTGGGGACAAAAATATAAATAAACAAAATTTTAGACCTGTGCTATAAATTTTGAGGGGTTGCATTTATTTACAAATGAACCCATATCATGCTACTCTTTTGAATATTATTAAAATGAAATTGTTTTATAAATTATAGATTTGCTTATGCTAATACCAATATTAATATTATCATTTATTCATTATTCAATAGTTCACACACTAATCGGAATATTATTTAAATGAGTAAATGAAACTATTCTCCAAAATAATTACATTTAAAATTTGAAGTGACCAAATTAAAATCTAGAATAAGATTAAGAAAATAGGAATTTTTGTAAATGTATAGACAACAAAACAAAAAGCATTTATCCACACCAGCACCAATACCTATGATAAAAAATTGTGCTAAATTGGTGTAAAATAGATATAGACATAGCATGATCTTCGTTGTTAGATATTGTTAAAGAATGGACTTTGAGGTGAGAATTATTTAAAACTATATATAAAAATCACAACTTATTTAATTCATCAATGCATGACACTAATACACTCCATGTACGTCCAAAAATGAACATTTAAAGTGTGGAATAACATGAAATGATGGCCCAACAATACTGGACAATCCAACATCACAGATGAGTGGCTTTGATACCATATTAAATAATGAACTTTAGGTCTAACTCACTCCAAAAGCTAGCTCATGAGGTGAGAATTGTCCAATACCATATAAAAAGGCCACAACTTATTTATTAACAGATATGAAAATACTCGATTTAAGCAATAAAAATAATTTACAAGATATTCAATAATTATGCTATTTGGAG
>JACGDI010004513.1:985314-997513 GCA_014898725.1 Jacaranda copaia
AAAGTAGTGTGCAAACTAGGATATTCATGGAGTATTTGGACAGTTCTAAAAGAGCAAATGGGAATGTGGAAAATCACAAGGTATGAGGGCCCTTATACTTGTTTGATGAATGAAGTTTCTGTAAATTATCGAAACTTAAGATAAAGAGTATACAACAAAATATGAAGGATAAATATGGATATAAAATCTAGTATGTCAAGACATGGAATGCATTGAAACGTGCCAGGGAGTACCTTTTTAGGACATGGGAGACTTCAATAAGAATGTTGTCCAAATATATGGTAACTCTCCAAAAATGGAATCCAGACATCATTGTTGAGTGGGAGCATGAACAAATAGGCATACTGAGGTAGAAAATGTTGAAGTATGTGTTTTGGGCCTTTAAACGGTGTATTAACATGCTCAAGCATTGCCGCAAAGTTATCAATGTGGATGAAACTTATCTATATACAAAATATAGACATAAGATGTTGATTGCGGTGGCTATGAATGCAAATCAACAAGTTTTGCCACTGGCTTATGCAATTGTCAATGAAGAAATTTTTTTGTCTTGGAAGTAGTTTCTGGAGATATCCAAGCATATTTTCAGGGGGACAAAAGTGATATGCCTAATTTCTAATCATCAATGCAGCCTCTTGTCTGCTGTTGAATGCAACCTGATTTCACGCCGCCTCGCGGAGTACATCAATTCTGTCTAAGGTATGTCTGCTCCAACTTCAATAAATATTTCAAAAATATTTAATTGAATGATTTATGTTGGAAAGCCAGCGTTGCAATCCAAATTCAACAATTTGATAGGCATATGGGAAAAATAAAAGAAACTAATGAGAATACATATTCATATTTGCTAAACATTGACAAAGCTCAATGGACATTCAGTCATAATGGAGGCTGGTGTTGCGGTATTCTAACTACGAATATGTCTAAGTGTTTCAATGGGATATTGAAGGGTGCTTGTCGACTGCCAATTACAGCTATTATTCAACGAACATTCTCTTGTTGTGTCAAACTGTTTCTTAATTTGATGACCAAAGCTCATGACATGATGAACAAACAGCAACCTTTGGCCGATTATGCATATAATATATATTCCAACTGGCAGCACCATTCTATTGACCATATTGTTCAAAAGTTTAACTACACTCAACAATCGACTTCAATTATAACACGCATGCACATAAGTTAGAGAAATCATGTGCAAGTTGTCAAACTTAGGAGACATGAGTGCTCTTGTGAAAAATGGGCTAAACTTGGTATTCCATGCTCCCATGTGATGAGTGCATGCTGATATTTTGGGTTAAACACTGCAGCATTTGTGAAGTCATATTTCAACATTGAATATTACTTGGTAACATATCAAAGGAGCTTTAAACCGATATGGGGCAAAAATTATTGGGATGAATCTAATTTTGAACTAGTTTATAATCCAACCCAGAGAGAGAGAGAGAGAGAGAGAGAGAGATGTTGCAAGAAGGGATCATACTACTCGTATCCAAAATGAAATAGATTGGCCCCAAGCACATGCGAGACAACAAGCCTGTTGTCAAACCCAAACCCGACATCCTTAATTTTTCCAACTTTGTAATTATATTTTACATTCTATGTTTTTTCTTTGTATCAAACTTTATGAATAATAAATTTGGTTAAAAATCTCAAAAATTTTAGACAGTTGTAATCTATGTTTCATTTCACAAACATACTTAAAGAATAAAACCCAAAAATTGTTCTTTAATTAAATAGTGAGTTACTTATTAGACGCATAAAAATTAAATATATTAAGCATTATAAGCCAATATTCCAGCTCTGTCTTAGGAAGTAATTGAAATACAAATTTGAACTTCAAAATTAAGAATTAATAAAAATAATACATGATATTAATTATTTTCATTCAAGATACATTGGCATTGATGATAACCATTTCTTTGTCTCAATAACCTTGTATATCCACGCTACAAAAATGGATCATCTCTCATTTGAGTTCATTTCTAATATATACAAAAAATAATAATAAATGATAAAGTCATGTTAATTGTGGGTTTTATAAGTGGAATAGATAAATAGAACCAAGTAGGTAAAAACGTTATGTGACAGTTTCATATGCTATAATAACAATATACATTCAAATTGCAAGCATCATTTATGATTAAAATGTATGATAATTCTTGAAGATTGTACTAATATATAAAGTCATGTACTATGGTTTCACATACTTATTTTGGCCAATGTTCTAACTTTACAAGCATCATTTCATGAATTAATATATTACATTAATTGAAATCACTTTCATTTATAAAAAAATTCAAAATTTATACTACCTTTTTTTTTGGCTCATTTTAAAAAAAATAGTTAATTAAATTTTAAATATAAAATAAAATATTCTATATTAAATTACACACAATATTAAGACTGATGTCAGCCCTAATTTTGAAAAATAAAATATTTCCATTTCAATTAAAAAAAATTCAGCACAAGAGAAGCCACGCCTTTTGTGTGAATTTTGAAAACTCATCCCATGTAAAGGCATGGCTATTGCCCTTTTTTTTTAAGAAAAAAAAAAGGGCCTCCCAACAGGCGTGGCTAGAGTTTATTTAAAAAAAAAAAAACTTTAACATGTCTAAAGCCATGCCCTACCATAATTTTGTTACCTTTTCAGGAATGCGGTCGTTTTGTAAAACTTGATTTTTTTTGCCATATTTTTATAAATAGCCCTCAAAGTGCTTGTGTAGTTACAATTTGAGGTCAAACTTCACGTTTTCAAGCTCTCTAAAGTTGAAAATGAAAAACCAATCAACTTCTATGAACTTTTACAAATAATATTCTTTATTTTCATTTACAAATTCTATTAAACCCACTTTATCGTCCCATTATTATATCAGTGAAATTCAATTTCAAATTTGATTTGATATAAAATATACTTTATCATTTTAAACTTTACTCTTGATTTAAATTTGATACGGAAGGAATATAGAATAGGGATAGCAATGGAGTGGGTAGGAATTCAACCTGAACTCACCCTGTAAAGGTTTTATAGTGCCTCTACCCACCCTACGGGTTTTAGGAATGAAAACCTGAACCTTACTCACAATGTAAATGTAGAACTCGAACCCTACCCAATCCTAACTGCACATAATTAATATTTTCTATTTTTTAAAATATTATGCACCATACAATTAACGAAATATTATAATGTTAACTCAAATATTATATAAATTTTAACAAAGACAAACTATTTAATATAGCTTATCATTCTATCGCATTAGCCCATAATTTAACGCAATTTTATTTCAAATGAACAATCAAGACTTGTACTAAAGTTGTTTGTCTAATCATTCTCGACATCCAAATTTTTGAACATGAATTCTTATCCTTCCAAGAAAGCATTTTGACCATATAGCAAAACCATACAAACAAACATCCAAAGGTTCCCATCCACCAACACTCATGCAAAAACATGTTTGTCAGTATTGTGAGGAATGGTAGGGAAATAAAAAAAAGGGCTAACCACTATATTATGTTTAGGGCTTATTGGTATATATATTTTTTGTACAAAACTAAATTAAATATAACTATATATATAAATAAATACTTCAAAGCGATTTACTATAAATTCGCCCCAATCCATTGCAGAACGGGTTTTCTACCCGCCCCAACCAGCAAGTAGCTATAGATCAGATATGAATTGTCATCCCTAATATAAAAGACCTAAATGCTTGTGAAGCTCTCAAGGACTTGCACCCCATGAATCATCAATAGAGTTCATTATCTGCAACATGGATATAGCATGCAGGGGGCATTCCAAAGGTGGGCTCCGAAGCACAAGCTCCTGAGAAACCTGTTTCATCCATGGCCGCAATTTTGGATTGGGGTTCAAGCAAGCCAGTGCTACAGCCACCACATGGACCACGTCTTGAGCCACCGTTGGGTCGTCTAGGGGCAGCAGCAGTCTTTTATCTAACCAGTCTTGGAGCATCAAGTTATCAGTAGATTCTTGTGCCATAGATGAAAGGAATTCCCTTGGATGACTTCCAAAGACTGTTTCCAGGGCCACCACTCCAAAGCTATAAACATCACATTTTTCTGTAACAGCCATGGTGTAGGCTAGTTCTGCAGAATCAAGTTAATCAGCAAGGGACAAGAAACCCAATCAACAAAGTAAAATTAGTTTGGTATATGATACCTGGGGCAATGTAACCATGAGTGCCCGCGATCATCGTCTGATTGGATGAATCAGGATCCATCAATCTAGCGGTCCCAAAATCAGACAGACGAGCTTGGAGTTTTGAATTCAGAAGTACATTGTTACTGGAAACGTCCCGGTGTAAAATTGGTGGGTTGCAATCGTGATGCATATAGGACAGCGCATGGGCGACACCCTTCACAACATTCAATCTCTTGGTCCAATCCAATTCCACGGCTTCAGCAGCGTCCCTCAGGACAGAAAACAGACTTCCTCTCTCCATGTACTCGTAGATGAGAAACATGCAGCGCCTGTGCAGACAGAACCCAAAAAGTTTCACAATGTTTTTGTGTCTTATTTCAGACAGAACCTGAGCCTCTTTCCTGAAACACTTGTCAAATGTTGGATTATCTCCTTCCAGAGTGTGAAGCTTCTTCAGAGCAACAGTTCTTCCATTGGGCAATTGGGCTCTGTATACACTGCCATAGCCCCCAGTCCCAATACAGTGGCCAATATCAAAGTCTCCTGTTGCTTCAATGATGTCCTCATATGCAATCTTCCCATCATAGTTCCATATCTTGAAGATGTCTCCATGCTTATTAGTATCAAGTGTTGGAGGGCTCATTTTCTTCAATTTTAGATCAGAGAGGAGCAGGCATCCACCACAGGTTGACAGGGCCAAGAACAACGCTATAGGAAGATAAGTTTTTGTGTAGCTTCTACTACTTTTTTGTTTGCTGAGAATCATGTCTTCAGGAGGAGGAAAATTGTGAGAGTGATTAAGTAATTTCGGGTTGCCAAGAAACGAGGTTTGAGGAAATTTATCCCAAACCCTATGCGGAATTTTTCCCTCCAAAGCATTATAGGACAAGTCGATACTTTGCAAATTGTAAAGAGATCCAGGGACTGAACCAGAAAGACCATTGTGGGAGAGATTGATGGTAAGTGAGTATGCATTAGCATAATCTCCAAGACCAGAAGGTATCTCTCCAGATATTGAGTTTCTGCTTATATCCATCAAACGTATGGAAGGAATCCCTGCAATTTGCAGAGGTATGTTGCCACTGAAATTGTTATTAGACAGGTCAAAGAAAGAAAGATTTGATAATACTCCTATGTCAGATGGTATGTGGCCTGAAAGATGGTTAGAAGAAAGATCAAGAAATTTGAGCTGAGTCAACTGTAGAAGTTGTTGGAGAATGGCACCATATATATGGTTCCTCGAAAGGTCTAGGTAAGTCAGTCTTTTCAGACACCCAAGATTAATCAATATCCGGCCCCTGATCTGGTTTGAAGCAACTGAAAAACATCTGAGTCTGATTAGATGACATAAGGTGAAAGGAATCATCCCAGTCATTTTGTTAAATCCAAGGTCTAGGTCGACTAGGTATATTAGATTTCCCATATCTCCTGGAAGCGAACCAGTGATTTCATTACCAGGAAGGCGCAGAGCCTTCAGTTTACTTAACTGGAACAAGGTTGAAGGAATCGGGCCAATGAGTTTGTTAAATCCGAGGTTCAGATCAACTAGACCTGTCAGGTTTCCTACCTCTTCTGGAATCGAGCCTGCTATATGATTATAAGCAAGCAACAAATATCTCAATCTTATTAGTCGGCCTAAAGTCGTTGGGAGAGAACCATTGAGAATGTTGGAACTCAAACGCAGAGTGATCAAACTGGTAATATTTCCTATTCCAGGAGGAATAGGACCAGAGATACTGTTAGAAGAAATGTCTAGTGCCTGCAGTTTTGTAAGATTTGCAACTGAAACAGGCAACGCACCCGTGAGACAATTTTTGGACAAATTGAGATACCTTAAATTAGAAAGTGTACCAATCTGAGGAGGTATCTTTCCTCTGAGCCCAGTTTTAGACATATGAATTCTTGCCAGGCCTGGAAAAACAAGCAAATTCAAATCATTGAAGGAATATCCAGACAGGTCGTGCCCTTCAAGGCTGATCCCTGCAACGTGTCCATCATTGTTACAAGTGATTCCAGGCCATTTGCAATAATCAGAGGTGTTTCTTGACCAGTTTGCCCACCAGCCAGTTGAAATCAAGGCCCAGGCTTCTGAACCCATCGAAGATGAAGAGGATAATGTGGTTCCTGTGATCATCAGGAGTATAATGGTGGTGATAGTGAAGGAAGGAGCCATGGAGGAGGCCATTAAGTGTGTGATTTGATCTGGACTAGACAAAGGCATGCTATGAAGGATATGATTTCTTGTGCATGTTATTTGGATAACATAGTAACAGTCTTTATAGAATTCGTAGTAGTTTTAGTCAATTTCCTTAGTGCTGTTTTTTCCATGGAGTCGAAGTTGACAAGCTAGTCTTCTAGGTAACTGGTGTGCTAAGTGCCAATATGGACCGTGGCCTTCCATGGAATTGACGAGCTGAGGCCCGTCTGGATGTGTCTCTATTTTCTATATTTTTAAAATTTAAAAAATTAGTTATAATTTTAGAATAGAAATTAAGCCTGTATTTGAATACATGAAATAAGCACAAAGAAATAGATTTGGAGCTTCCAGACAGGTGCAACAATTAAAAACATGGGCAGATTTACATTGTTAATTAACATTAAGGAAACACCAAATGAAACTGTGAAGCACACAATGGATTTTTCGGCCAAGAGACTCTTTAATCTATGACTATACATTCTTCCTTGGTAACCGACGATACTAAGGACATAAGGTACAAATATATCAAACAACTATCATTTTTGTCAAGTCCACTTTCATCTATATTACATAAGACTGCACAAGAACCAAATGCAACTCTGCAGCTGCTGCATTAGAGATGACAATGACGGCCAAACTCTCATCTCCTCCACCCCAGCTGAAGTCCCTTATCTGAGACATGATGCGTTGGCATTAATAGTCGTTCATAAAATTATACAGATGGTGTAAGACTATAAATAACGACACAGAATAGTGAAAAATAATAGCGTAAGTTTAATGAGTCGCTAATGAAAAGTTAAGTCATAAAAGTACCATCTCTTGAGGACATCATTGATCTGTTAGTTCTGCTGCTTCCCTTGCCATTAGCTTGCACCAGCTTCTGTATCCTGGGTGACAATGAACTCAATTTGCCATTGGTAGAGGCAGGTAGTGAATGGCGACGAACATAATTGTGTGCTTCTGCCCCTTCTTCATTAAATTTAGAAGACCCTTGAGCTTTAAGCTTTGCCTTAGCAGACTCAGTGGCTGCCATATAACTCGGCAGGCTTGGGGTGTTCTGAGAAATACTTTCAGGACACTCCTGCTTTGCTGGAAGGGATCTCCTCTTCCTGATTTTCTGATTCTCCTTGCCATTCTCGTCTTCCTTAGAGATCAATTCCTCATGCAAAAATGGAGAACTCTCCACCTTCTCACCATTTGTTGGGCAATGAGTCTCAACAAGAGGATGATCATCCTGCGGCAAGTCAACTGGTTTGTCTTTTATCTTTGAAGGAGCTTCAAGCAAAGCCGGTTTATCAACTAAAGCATCAGAATCACCAGGGCTTTCGGCCAGCATTACTATTTCCTGCTCAGAAACATCAGGTGCTGCAGAATTCGATGCAGTTTTCGCACTCAACTGTGGCTGTGGCTTCTCAGTTTCCGTTTCTGATTTTTCAGAAGCAGCCGTTACAGATGAAGAAACTTTCCTCAGATTTCGTTTAACCCTCTCAAGTTCGTTTTGGGGGTGTTCTTGCACCAACTCTGTTTGATGACTTGTGACCTTCCGTAGGTTCCGTTTGGGCTTATCCATTTCGAAAGAACTTAAAGCACCATTATCCCCATTTGCTACACTTGGAGCCTTTCTGATGCTTCTTTTTGATTTTCCAGCTTCATTCTCAACAATTTGTGAGCCACCCGGCTTCCTCTGATGCTTCTTGTTGAAAACTTTTCTTGGGCGGGCAGGTGGTTCCCAAAAGCGAGATGATGACCAGCGCTCAAGCCATTTCCAAGCTGAATTTGGTTCAGACAGATCATACTGAAGACTCAGGGGCATAGCAGTAGGCAATGACAGAACGAGCTAGAAAAAGCAACAAAATATATGATCATTACCTTATTGAAGAGAAGCTTTATTGGGAAAGAGTGAATCCACCATATACTTCCATAGTTACAACTATGTGAACAGATTTAAAATTTGAACGATTATAAGGAAGTTTTTGTTGGATATTTTGGTACATAAGCAATATCAAATGATCAATATTTTGCATTGATTAAACAAAAATACGTATATATTAAAATTTCAGAGATTCTAGGTGAATCCATTATAATACAATTTCATTAGGCATCAGCACATCCATCCATTAAGGCCCTGAGAATTTCAGAGATTCTAAATGAGTAGAAGTAATTCCTTGAGTAAGTTGAAATAAGGACTAGATAGGAATAGAAATTTGTCCAAAAAATTTGATCTAGAATACTTGAACAAATAAAATTTACTTAACCAGGAAAAGGAAAGGAAATCTAATGTTTTCCAAAACATTTTCATATAAAAGGCAAATCTTTAGCACTTGAAGCTGGTGATGAAAATAAAATGCAACCTTACGGACATATGCATTTGTTGCTAGCTTCTCTGACCCAAAAATTGAGTTTGCTCCAATATCCACCTGTTTAACAACCTGAGAAAATAACATATATATTTACCAATTAGCACAAAGAACCTTGATAAACAAATGGTTAAAATGTAGAGAGAATAACCAGCCAATAAAGCAACCAAATATTCAGAGGGAAGCAGAAATATAAATGCTAAAAATTTACCGCATATCTGCACCGGATACCCAAGACCAGAACTTATGCATGGGAAGTATGCATTTACATGTTCCAGCAGTAATATGAAACGAAAATTGCTTGGCATCATAAAGACCTTATTGTTGAGACTTAAAAGGGAAAAAAGATTATGACAGTACACAAGAATGAGAAAAGATTTTATAGTGCATGAGAAGAAAAATCCAAGGCAAAAGTTAAGATGATACACAAGAAGGGAAATATTTGAGACAACACTGTTATAATAAATCAATAAAGTAAAGCTCAGGAAAATAATGGAAGTATTAGTGGTTTCTACTCAGGCACTTTGAGAATGCAGGAAGAGAAAAAAATAAACTAAGAATGGACGTGCTAAGCAATCAACTAGATATTTCAAAAGTCTTGACAATGTTTGGTTATATTTTGGATGTTTCTGGAAGATATTTTGGATAAAAGTGTTTTGAGAGTTAAAATTGGAGAATAGTCCTACTATTTGGTTATGTTTTGAGAGAATGAACTGTTTGTAGAAGACAAATTTTGCTGTAGATGTCAAATTAGTTACTCTTTGGTCGGGTTTGTAGGATGAAAATATATTTTTAAATTAATTGTATATATATATATATGGATGAGAGATGTATATATATATATATATGTATATATCTGTAATGATTGATAGAATAGAGGTGGGGATGCTTTTTTTCACTTTTAAGGGGTATTTTGGGTATAAACAAGTTTGTTTTGAGAGTTAAAATTGGGAAATGTAGACACTGTTTGTTATTGTTTTCTAGAATTTAAAAATGTTTGGAAAAGATGTAACCAAACATTGCCTTTGTATTTTTTTTTTACTCAGGTTCAAACAATTTAAAGAGAAAGACAAAGGAAACCACAAGGCAGGTTAATCAATTAGGTTACAAGATTCAGAGCTACCTGAAGCTCTCCTGTACTATATTTTTTATGTGTTTCAGGCCTAGTTTCTGAAAGTCTCACCCTTCGTCCACGTGCTAGTGCCTGGAACTTAACAATTGCCTGCATGCAACGCAAAGTGGAAACAGCCTGTCTCCGAACCAAATGTCCACGAATAAGAGCTTGGAGCCTTATGATGCCCTTGAGAGCCCGAAAAGCTCGACGAGCCTGTCAACATGGGTGAGAATACAATTATACCAAAACCCCTAGAACGATGCCATAACTCATCTAAAAGCCAGAGTATATGCAGAGATACTTAGTTGAACCCACCTTGCCATTTTACTTAAAATCAGGAGCGGCAAACATCCGTACTCTGTAAAAGCATGTCCTGAATGGTTTTTGCATTTTGACCATGAATACAAAGACTGGCTAAATTTTGACTTCTAATATAAGAATTGGCTACAAAATCCTTCTTTTCTAAAAATAGGTCAACCTTAAATACAATAGCTTCCAAAGGAATAAATTCAAGTATGACTAACACGCAAGAAAAAACTGTAAGCACAAAACAATTGAGCACCCTGATACACAGATGTATGATTTTAAATCCACCTAGAACTCATAAAGCACTGTCTCTTGGTCAACAAAATACAATAATCAGCTAAGTATCAATGTGATATCCAAAGCTAGAGAATATTACCAAGTATCCCCTAAAGGCTGCTTGTGCTTTTGTGGCAGCTTGACTTTGCCTCCTCATCTCAGTATCACTGATTGGAACTGAGACAAAATTATTTTGTGATTCTGAACCTTGATTGACAGTTGAGGCATTAGCACCACATGGTGTTCCAGATGTGCCCTTCTCAAGTTCCATGTTCTCTGCACCTTTATCATTAAACTGAGAAGGATCAGATGTGACTGGGGAATTCCCAGCCAGATCCTCTGCTGATGTCTTTGCAGAAGCCTTTTTATCACGTGTAGCATTCTGCACATATAGTGGTATTTGTGATCAGCATAAAGACTCTTTTAGCATGTTAGAAATTATTGCATAACATATAATCATAACTTAAAGAAAAGGCATAGCTAATTGCAGGTTTAATTTCCCTAGACCAAAGAGCCAAAATTAAAATTTGTAAAGAAACAATGAATAATTGAAAATAATAAGGTCATGTGGAATAACTTCATAAAACCAAGTATGCAGCCTGAGAAGGTAAGAGCAATAATTCTTTTCAATACAATCAATCACACCGGCAAACTGAAAAACTAAAAGGTGGACAAAAGAAGATGCCTTGTAGTATAAATGGAACTAGATCAGCCAAGAATCTTGTCACAGCACAGCAGCACCCAACAAAAGAATTGCATCAGAAAAGTGAAAGAGTATCCACATAGTTTCTTACTTCGGATAGGTTAGATTTAGAATGCTTCTTTCCAAAGAGTACAGTCTTGATCCATCTTCCAGGAGATTTCCCCATAGTAGGCAAAAGCTAAAAAAAACTGATCTAACTCAATTCAACCCCTGCATGGCATCAAAGGGATTAAGCCTGGATACATAACGTTAGAAAGATGCATGACTGCAACTTTAAAATGTACAATCAGGATACAAATTGTATAAAATAGAAAAAGGCTTTGACACATCAATTGAAGTCATTCTAATTTTCTGCTCCAATCCGAAAAAACGTTTCTTAAGAAACAGAATAAACTTGTTATTCAGAACTATCACAGGCAACATTAAGAATCAAAAAGCCAAAACATTTTATAGGATACAGTAACGGCACAGAGAAGAAATAAGTAATATTACAAGGCCCCGTTGAAGTCGTCCAGGAATTCAACACAATATTTTCCATTAAAAGAGATCCTAAAGAACAAAAGACAACAGCAAAAAGAAAAAACAAACTTAATACCCTGGGAGAAGCTAAAAACTAGTATTAATACTCATCTCCAGCCAAACCAAAAAACAAAGAACAAAAAACATGAAGCCAAATGAAGAACTGGTAAGCTAAAAACATTCGGAAATTCACCAAGATCTGCAACTAAACCCATAAAACTAAGCAAAACCCCAGAACCATACACACGCAGCAATGTAGCTCAGATCTGGGATTTTCTATACCTGGAAAACTAAAAAAGAATCTTTCTAGCTCAACATTCACGACTCCAAATCTCTTGATAGAAACCCACAAAATTAAAAAAGAGATAGACCCAGTTACAACGCATATGTGTCCGCATATAAACATATAAAATATACACATATAAAGCAGAAAGGAACAATCTTTGGAGGAAAAAACAATAAATGCTGATAACTTCAGCTGTAAAGATTGATTGAGATGGAAGTAAAAATAACAAAGGTAAATGGGCTAAAGCCCATCCCTTGTGCATTAGTTCCAAGCACTCATGGC
>JACGDI010004513.1:997552-1012106 GCA_014898725.1 Jacaranda copaia
TCTCGACTCACTCTCTCTCAGTCTAAGTTTTCCTTTACTTCACTCCTAAAAGCACAGAAATGCAGAGGTAATTAGTTATACATACAGAAGAGAGTACGTATACATATGTGATATAAGATGGTGGGCAGTGAAACCGAAGTGGGTTGTAGTTATACAGTCGCTTTTGGCAAAGTTGTTCGAGTGTGCCGTCCGCAAGGGCAGATTTTACTTGCAAAGAGATGAAATTTTTTGGGAACTTGATACGACGACGTGTTGTGTACATTGGATAAGATCAATTTTTTGGTAGAGAGGAAACAAGTTTTGGTTGGGACAGAAAATTGTGCAATTGTTTTTTCATCATCTTTTCTTGAATCTAATGATTTTTCCGGCAGTTCGCTAAGGTATTGTCCCATCCTCAAAATATCGAAAATTCAGAAAACCCTTCTCTCATTTTATGATTGATGATGATTAAATTTTTCATTAAATACAAATGAAAAAACGTGGAAGAGATCATATCATTAGAGAAAATTGAAAAGAGATACACGATTGCCGTTGCGTATACAATGTATCAATAATAATAACTAGATAGTTACAGTGACATATTGTCCGACCAATATAAGCTTATGAGAGTTTTTGTTTTAAAAAAATGCATCGAAAATATGAAAAAAAAAATAACTTGTAAATTCTATCAAAATCTTATTTCTCAATATGAGATAAGATTAAATACTATTCATATTTGTTGTAATTCTACATACTTATGCCCGAAGCAAGATTTTGTGTTACCCACTTGAGTAGGTACTCCAAATGTTGGTATTATTATATATAAATTAATAATTCACAACCTATTTATTTATTTTTTTTTATATACCATATAAAAGAAAAGGAATTTTACATCCACGCAATCATAGTTTTCGCATCAATACACTAAAATTTTTCTCTCTTTTTTTAATAATTCTACAATTTGTTTGTAATTTTCTTCTTTCATTAATACGCCCAAAATCTATTATCTGTAACTTTATTTTCCCAATTCAAACACACATAAAAACAACGTGTCATGACATTCGGTGTATATATACGTATACTAAACAAACGATAAGATACGAGCCTTGTAAGAGCATAGTAATAATGTTCAAATGATAAATGTAGCATCCAAGAATTTAGCCTAAAAAGGAGGATAGGTTGCTTCGTAGAGGAGGAAAATGCCAACCCATAGTCGTACGTTGTCTTATTGTCGGAAGTGCAAGCATGAAAGTGGGAAATGATGCATGAGAGTAGTAATAAGTAAGTTGTAGGGCATATGCTCCAACTTAGGGTAGCCATCATTACTCTTTTTTGGGATGCTTTGTGGTTGTGGGGATATTTTTTGGTTGGATGGATTGGATTGGATTGAATTGAATTTAGTTACATCAAACCTACTCCACCTCACTCACGGCTCTTTTATACTTACTACTTTCTTGCCCAAGTCTCAGGGGCTTCTTCTTCATTATATTCTTCTTGTTTCATGCTATAGTCTTACGAGTAAAGTGTGTATTCATGCGAGATTAAAAAGCAAGTGAAAAAAACATTAATCATTACGAGGGCAATACAAAGAGTGTTGAAAGCATCAAAAGCATAAAAAGTTTAATCTTGATTATGAGGCTTACGCCTTGGATTAAGGTTAAGATAAGGATATTAGGGGTTTTTTTTCAACATTTTTAAAAATTGGAATTGAATATAATTTCAAAATAAAAATAATACTATATTTGAATGTTTTAGTTGAAAATAATGACTAAGGTCGATACAGGAATAAAAATTTAGATAATTTATATTTTTTATTTTTTTAAAAGAATATATTTTTTTTTCATAATTTCAAGGAAGATATATTAATTATTTTCAAATAATAGTCAATATTTATGTCCAATCAAATTTAAATTTGATTAATTTGAAAATATGATAATATAATGGGCCTCAAAGTTAAAACAAGAATAAGTAATCTTTTCAATAAAAATTTATATATTTTAATTAGAAATAGTAAAAGAAATAAAATAAAGTTTGAAAACATAAACAAACAACACCCAAGAAACCTAAACAGTGAACTTAAGACAATCCCATGAGTAATTAGGCAGATGGGTGGGTGCGTATTTATGAAACCACCAATATCTAATGGGATTAAATGCAGCAACACAAAATACTTGTTTCAAGATGATAGTACCTCTTATCAGAATCCTAACAATTAATTCTGAAGGGCAATCACGATATTTCAACCATATATACTAACTCAACCAAAGAGATATTACTATAATTAGTTTGATAAGCTTACCATGCAAATAGAATTTACAGCAAAATTATTTGATCCAAAAAGAAAAAAGGATAAAAAAAAAGAGAGAGAGAAGAAGAAGAATTGACAGCCTACCCACTAATGTAGAAATAATGTATTCTAATTTATGATTGCTAGTTTGGATGAAAGCTAAAATTCAAATAACAAGTGGGGTTGGCGGAGGGCTGGTCCTAAGTAGCAATTCACAATAATCCATATCATGAAGACAGCCTAATATTCCATCCATAAGTTCATGTTTAGCAACAATCTTGTCATGTTATTGTCTTATTCTTAACTCACAACTTTAGATTTTAAAGGGTGCAAACTAGTCGAACCAGCAACCCAACAAAAAACAAACTATTAGGGAGCAGGAAAATTCAAGATGAATGGCCCTTTAACATCCAAAAACTTCATAAAAAGGTCTTCCTGATGTCCAAAAACCACAGGCAAGTTCATGTCACAAATAATAAATAGAGGGGCAACATATCATCCTGAAATTTTATTAAGAAAACTTAGAAACAGAATCTCAACAGATAAACTTATAATTTCATATAATATCATGCAATACGATACAAGATATGGTTATGTACACATGCCACTGGAGCATCAGATTGTATCAACAAAAAGACACTTCATAGTTCCTGAAAATAAGCATGTAAAGTCATTTCATAACAATGTTTTCACAACTACAAGAGTCACTGACATTGCAATTATTAAAACAAACATTCAAGAGAAATAGAAACCATCCACCAGGAGAAAGGATACTGCAAATTCAGCTCATCATTTGTTCCAGCTATGAAACCTTTAGATGGAAAGGCTAGTCTGCTGTCCAACTCTGCTCAACAATTTCGCGCACCTTCCTGTTGTATTCGCGTTTGTTCTCACTAAATAACCGTGCAGCTTCAGAGTTTGCCGGCGAATTGGGATTTGGATCGCAGAGAAGCGACTGCAATTGTAGAATTAAGATATTAGAGATTGGTGAATCATTACTGAAGTTGTCAAGGAAAACTTTTTAACTTATCTTTTCTTGTGGGAAGACCTCAAACATATCCTATGATGCTTTAAACTTTATCTTGTCAATGAGTTTTTAACTTTTTTCACAAGACCTGGATTTCAATGGTATTGGCAGACTTCAAATTTACTTCCTAACTTCCTAAAACAGTCTATGAACATTGTTGAGTTAGAAAGGAAAAGTGAATAACAACAGAAAGGAAATTTAAGTTTAAATTTTGAGCAATCAACCACCAATAAACTAATTTAAACTTTGAACCATCAATAAAATATTTACACAACTAATGAAGAGATTTTCCAATACATAATTCTCCATCACAAATTCAGACACACAGCAAATCATAAGGCTAAATTGTGGAAAAGCAAATTAGTTAATCACAAAATCCAACTAGTCAGGCATTTTTCTGGTTTTCAAAGACACATTTTAGGTTGTCAGTGTAAAAATTGTGTTATTCTGATATCTTCTCCAGGACACAAATGCATATAGAAGATCTACAGTGAGTTCAAAAATATATCAACTATTTACTCATCTTCCTGAGACCCAGTCATTATCAATGAACTCACTGCATCTTTGAAGAAACCTTCTGCTTTCTACTCAACTTCTTACTCAGTTTCATTCTTTTTGGAGAGCATGATCTTGATTGTTGCCCAATTGATTAGTAAAAGAAAGAATACAGCACTTTAGACCCATAGTACCTGGATAGAGGTAAGTATGGCAGCTACATCATATATCGGACTCCACTGGTTTTGCAAAATATCCAAGCAAATACTTCCATCTGCATAAACTGATCAAATAAAAGAAAATCAGAATAGCACAAACAAAAGCATGCGGACAAAGTATATGCATTTAAGGAACACAAAAGAAAAACTACTTCAGTTGACAAAGGGAAAGAATTGAAGAGTGCCCAAAAACAAGTTTGCTTTGGGATACAACAGGGCGTGATGGATTTAAAAAGTTTCAACGAATTGTGTTTAGAAAAGAATATTTGGGAATCATTTATCAAATTATGATGCTCCCTAATCACATTTGAAATCAATGTCAATATGGTGCTCCATTTCCATTTACTATCTTATATGCATCAGGCTGACAAATGTCGCAGAAATCATGCTAGAATGATGATTTTAGCTAGTAATCCGTCAGATGATTTTGAAATTAAAGCAGGATTAATATGCAAACATAAACAGAGGAACACATCCAATTGGGTCATAGCCAAATAAATCCATATTACACTCAAAAGCAGTTTGGTCACAATCAAATAAATTCATACTACACTTGAAAACGTACATACACTATTAGAAATGCAGACCAACTTCCTATTGGGTGTGCATATGACATGAAATAAAATTTACAAAGGTGTGGCTTGCTATTTGTTCTCAAAAGATTAGCATCCACCAACGTTTGGTTTGACTTCTTAGACAATCTAAAGCCAAAAAGCCAGGCTAAGAATAGTCAGTTACAAAAACCTTTCACCATCATGATAAAATCACATAATGTAATCGACTTACTGTTGGGATGGAACATTCTAGATATAAATCGCACCGTCGGGGGCTTATTTGGGTAATCCTCCGTGAACTGAAGTGTCAGCTTAAACGTGCCTAGAAGCAAACAGTAATATCATCAGTGATCGAATAATAAAATACTCAAAAGAAAGAATGAATGGGAAACGAACACGTAACACTAAGTTTGGACCTTGGGTGTTAGTGGAGAAAGCATGAGGGAAAGCATTTGCTTTGTTAGGTTTTACAAAATAATACAAAAAAGTGCATGTGCAATAATAATTACAAGAGACATATATATACACATCTGTTGTATCTCTTTTCTAATCTTCAACAAGTCCACAATCCCTTATTCCCTTTTAAAGTAAGCAATTATGTTATCCTTTACTTTGTTTTAAATTATTTGTTTTCCTTTTCACTATTCTCCACTACATTCAACATCCAAATGGGCATAAAGGGAGATGGCAAAAGAAACTATGAAACACGCACTTAAACAAGCAATTCTAACTGCACATCCATAACAACTGAAATCATTGTAAAAGTGAAGAATCCTCTCACCTCCATCCCAAGGAGTGTCATCTGGACTGCATTTTGAAAAGATTCAAATATATTAGCAAAATCAATCTCCCCACCAGCTAGCAACCACGAAAATAATTAGTTAATGCAAGATACCCGAATATGACGGCATTCCAGAGCATAATGTTGTTGTCGTACGGCGCACCACTGATACCAGCCGGAGGGTCCTGCTGTAACCGCTTGAAATCCCTCATCAATCGCTTCCTCGCCGGCGTTGACATCTTCACCGCCTACAATCATCCCACGTTAACAATCACGTGTTTTCCCTTAAATTAAAAGTACCTAGCCTGGACCCAATGAATTGGGCCCATATTACCCGAACTTGCGAGAGAGGTATTCAAATTTGCTACGGTATTTCCAATTCAAAACCCACAACTTGAATTCCTCGATATCTAACGTTATGTAAACATTTAATTCAGAAAATACTAACCCCACAAAAATTAATCATCTAGACAACAAAAAACCCTAGATCCAGGGACTCTAGGCACAATTACAGAAACACAAACAAGTCAACGTCAGAAAAAACTAGCGTTCAATCACAGTAATCAGACAGAAGAGTAATTTACCTGGAAATTGGTTTTCCTCTTTCTATTTTATTTTGCAGATGAGAAATAAAGCTGTAGATTTGGCGTTGGCCGCCCGATGATTTTGATATGTCTAAAATGGAAAAATAGACTGATTTTTAGTTGGCGTCATATGTAAGCGAGGAATCTGAATGGGAAATACATGTACCCAGCTCATATCTGACGTGGAAATTGAAAATTTTTATTTACTAAATAATACCTTTTCCATAATGGGATCCTTTATCTCCTACTGGCTAGCTTGGTTATTAATCTTTTGAAAATCGAATCGGATTGTTGGGTCCGATTGGTCCGATTGGTCCGACAGATGATCAGAGGTACATTCGATCTCATTAAAATATAAAAATTGATGAGGGTCAAAAATCAATCAGTACTGATTTTGATCAATCGATTTTTGATCAATTCATTTTTTTTTAATTTAAAAATTATTTTATAAAAAAAACATTAAAAAAAATTATGAGTTAAATATGATAATTAAGAATTTTGGACATGAATTTATTTTTTTAAAATTTAATAAAGTAGTAATTATATGTAAAATTTTATGTTTAATTTATTATTTTATTTTGTCTAATCTATCATAAATTATGTTGAGTATTTAGTATAGAAGAATTTATTTTTACTTGGAGTTGAAGTATGAAATGAATTATTATTTAAATTAATATAAAATATTGTTTTTTATTTATATATATTTAACTAATTATGAAATAGTATTATTTTCTAAAAAACACACTTAAAAATAAGTGAATTGAAATTTTTCAAATAATATTTTTCTATATCAATTGAAAGCTTTATTTTTTGTTAATATTAAAATATTATATATTTATAAAATTAAATATAATTATTACGTCATTATAACGTCATACCAATTAAATCAGTAGTCCAATCTGTTGAACTAATACCTAATAATGTTACTGGTTCTTTGTCCAATCCAATTTTGAAAACATTTGGTAACATACAATATTTTTATCATATCTTACCATTTATTTGGATAGAATGACAATAAACACTCAAGACCGCATAAATACCAAAAGCTCGTATTTCATGTGCAGTTCTCAAGATAAACTAATCTGCTACCTCCTATAAGTTTATTTATCATACCAATCGAATTATACCACAATGATAAAAAAATCACACAAATTATCATATGATAAATAATCACGAGATAATCTAAAAATCCAACCAAACTAGCCCTTAATATTTTGATTCTTATTGCTATTTTATACCTTTGAAAATGATAATTTTTTTAATTCACACACACTCTCTAAGAGTCATTTGAGTTTTTAACATCTAATTAGCTTTTGAAATTATGAAAAATAAATGATACTATATTCAATGTAATTGAGGAGAATATGCTATATTTAGATAATAAGAATTTTAGTACATGTTATATACCTAAGAATTGCAATTAGAGGAGAAAAATTAGACTAATTAATTGACTCAATAATATCATTCTTATATTTATATGTATGAGGTTAACAAATCGAATTCTAATAAATTCTTACCCTATATTTGGATTTTAAATTGAAGAAAATGGTAAAAGAAAACCTTTTTATAATTTAATTGATATAACTTGTATGACTTAGTTTTTGAATTTTTATATTGACCTTTTTTCACTAAGTTTCTTGATGTAAATAGAGCATTAATATGTATGTATGTGTGAATAAAATAATTAAAAAAATATAATTTGAGGAGGAGACACTCTAACCGAAAAAAAAAAAAAAAAAAGTTGACTCCTATCTTTTGTGCATATTCTTGACATTGGATGCACGTGTGATCGTACGGTTGAGATCAAAAGCTCACTTTTTATTTTTTGTAGTACTTTTAAATGAAGGAAAAATGTGAAATTTAGTAGTGATATGTATTTATATTTTAAGCAATCCCAACGTTTTTTAAATCTTGAGATATTGATCATATATTTACATTCGATTACTTTATGAGTTTTTTTTCCCTCTTTTTTGGTGGTCAAGATATATTTTTTTTTAAATGGAAGATATAATATAATTGTGAATGATTTATTTTTTGTAAAATGGTCCGAAAAATATGAGAAAAAAATATGTTGGGCATATCTTATTTTCCAACATATTTGTTACCCCCTTTTCCCCATCTTTTTCATTAGTTTTCTTTAAACAAAACTCATAATTTTATATTTTTTAAAATTTTATTTTTTTATGAATTTAATCTGAATATTTCTCACGACTTTGAATCCACTTTCAATTTAGAGTTAAAATTGATGCAATTGAAATTACTTTAACCCCACAATGGCCCACTAAAATCACAAACCTGAGCAATTAAACTCAACCACTTGACCGCACATGAGGATTAAACTTCTTAAAGGAAGTCTTAAAGATGTTCTAAAGCTGGAGGAATACGTGCAAGCTAAAACAACCGGGACGTGGTGTTGGAGGAATCGTGGCTGAGGTCCAAAATTATGGTTGGAAAGTTAGTCCATAGAAGGTTGGTGGGTGGAGCTGCGGTGGTTGAGGGATGAGAAGTGACGGAGAGGAGAATGGAAGCCACCGCAGGCGGTGGCGGAGGAAGCCATTACAGCCGGTGGCTGATTGTAGAGTTTTCTCCACACTCATCATAATCTAAAATAAAATCACAAATCCATTACTTATTTACTCAAGATCACACTCAATAATAATAATGATGAAGAAGAAATCTAAATGAATAAATCCTACTGAGTGCTGGTGTATGATGACATCATCTTGATCTTACACAAACCCTAACTTTTCTGGAAAAACTTCTTCAACTTCACTTTATTTCTTTTGTTCAACGTTTCACCTGTCAGATCAAATCATTTCATTCTTTCATCTGGGCCTGAATTCTTGCCAAGTCCCATGTAGTCATCATCAGCTTTTAACCTTTGAAGATTATAGTCCAGCCCAAGGTTAAGTTCATCATTTTCGCAGGTAACAGTTTTGCAGGAACTGCTGGTACTTACAATGCCAATGTCTACCGGATTCAGTTGGGCTGGTAATGAGGCGAAGAGATACAAGTTCGTCTTCATGATCATTTACCAGTTTTCCTCTGTATCATTGATGGTGGGAACTGGGCTTTCGTTTCTTGAATTCTTGCTGAAAAATGTTAACTAATGTCAAGTTGTGCAATTTCGTTCAGGTTGGAAGGGTATGTTGGATGGAGATAATTTGAATTTTGGCTGAAAAATGTCTATGGTATGAGTTCGGCAATAATCCTTCAATATGATTAAGGTCAGATATGTATCGGATCAAGTTGATTAGTAATTGATTGAATGATTATGCAGAATCATAAATTCACAATAAGCTATTAAAATTGCTTAATGATATTAAGTCGAAGCGATAAGGGTGTATAGAAGGGTAAAAGTATGGAATGCTTATGGTTCCATATGCAAAAATATAATGGATATTTGAGATTTATAATAAAATGTTGCTCGACAAGCATGTGCTGCATTTGAGGTTTCACGTGCTAAAATATGATGAGGATTGAACCTTTATACTATTTGACAAACATGTAGTGATGGTATGATTCAATCGAAAATATCCATATTGATGTAGATCAAAAAAAATATGAAGAGCTAGGTCTCCAATCAAGTAATTAAATTCAACGTAACTTGAAACAAATACATATTATTCCTTTTTTGACTTAAAAATATATTATTTTCTTTTAAGCAAAGTGAAGTAACATCTTGTTATTTTCTTTTTCAATTTTTCTAAATTTACTATGTCATTATTTTATTAAATAAATCATTTATTAAATAAATCAAATTTAATATAATATAAATACTCACTATTATTTTCAAACAATTAGAATATAAATACATCATTTTTTTAAGCATATAAAAAATATAAACCACCTAAACTATCATCTTTATACTTACTCTAATCAATCAGAAAATACTATCTCATTTTATTTTCGAAACTATAACTAAATTTTCAACTTTAAAAATACTAAAAACTGAAAATAAAAATAAAACTAAATCATCAAGTTAGGTCATATACATCAAAATACTTCATCCAATTCATGCAATCAAAACAATGATGAGAAAGAAAGCCAAGATTTTATACCATTAAAAAAAAAGAAAGAAAGAAAGAAAAGAAAAGGAGGAAAAATGAGCCCAGCTATTTAACAACTTTTTCTCTGTGCACTTGGAAATTACTATCCTTTGCACATAGAAAACTGATCCAAAATTGCAGTCAAATGAAATCCTGAAAACTCTTTTTTCCCCCCTTTGTTCTTTCTAACTATGTACATAAGACAAACCTGAGGATTTAAAAGAAAAGTACCAAAAAGAACACAAATGAGGAAAAAAATAAAAATAGAAGCTCCTATGCTACATTGCCATTGCTGTTAACATCTATTGAAAACTTGGCTTCCTTATTTGAATCACTTTCTTGCAATCTTTGGTCCACTGTAAGCAGCTCCAACTATGGGCAAGTCTCCAGGTTTTTCCCTCTCCTTAAGCCATGCATAGCCATCCATCTCCTCCTCAGCCACCACCAGAGGCCCTTCAATTCAAATGAAATTTATTACACTTGATATATATATTTATAAAATTGAAATGAAAGATGAAATATAAAATGAAATAGAGAATCCAAAATCCAAACTGCAGAATCCAAAACCCCTTATGCAAAAAGGACGAACCACCTAAATTGTATAGGTCAATCAAACCTATGTAGGCATTCCGTTTAGCATCAAGGCAAGCAGAAGATTAGGGAACGGTCTGCATCTAACCAAGAGTATCCTACATACCAACTAAATTGTATAGCTCAATCAAACCTATGTAGGCTTTCCGTTTAGCATCAAGGCAAGCAGAAGATGAGGGAACGGTCTGCATCTAACCAAGAGTATCCTATATGCCCTTATGGGCCGCGATACTGAGAAATGAAAGCATGCAAAACTCTAGAGACAAATGATTTGCCTATTTATATAACAGATTGTATGGTAAGTCACAAATTGATAGAATAGTTGTATCTACTTTAAATTTCCAAGGACAGACAACAGATCTCCTCATTAGTCTTATCTTAGAGAACATATAGAATAGATAGGTAAGATTGTGGATTCGTTCAAGAGGGGATAAAATACCTGGAAAATGGGAAAATGGGAACTCATAGTAGTACTGACAATGGCGACCATCGGGATCACAGTATGGAGGGCCGAGCACATCCAGTACAGCACAAGCAGTTTTCGCAGTGAAGCAATGCATATTGCCACCGTCAGCTGGATACAGAATCGAAGTTCTACAAGGGGCAGTAAACTCCGAGTTGACCTTAAGCTTTGCCAGACGGGATCCATCAGGTTGGCCTACGCAAACAAAATAAAACCAAAAAGATCAATCTTTTCAGGGATAGCTGGATAGCATAAGACCAGCATCCATTTTCCTTATGCCCCTATTTAATTGGGTCCAAAGAAAAATAGGCTGAAAAATGACAATCTTGTTCTTGGTCTTCGTCTTTGATGGACAAGCTCACTAGTTCAGTGGGGCCAAATGTTAGCTAGTAAGACAGCACTAAAGTACACTAAGTCCAACTCTGAGTAGGCATGACAACTAGGAGTTGCAAATTCTTTCTTCCTTTTCAACAAAAGGAAATGCTTTCTTTTCCCTAATATTTAAAAGTTGGAAAGATATAATCTCTTGTAGACAAATTGGTCCCAATTCAATCAACAATATATGTTTAAGCCAAAAAACATGTCCACAGCATTTTTGGCATAGTAATTTCCAAGTAAAATCAATAAAGGTAGAGCCATTAGTATCAAAACAACATACTTTTCGGAGCATTAGCATTCGCGGATGAGCCATCGGTACAGTTACCCGCCTCATTCAACCAGTCATATGCTTTGATATGCATGCTTCCAAATAGAAGCTTGCTGAAAACTGTCATGCCAGGATGGTTGTGAAGTGGGATGACACTTGTGGGGGGCAAGCAGAAGATTCCAATCTGTAATAAATATTAAAAGATTCAGGATACTTAATTTGTTTGTGATTATAGTAGGAGCCAAACCAGAGCAGATTGCATACTGAGAATTTGTCACACTCGTGGAGATGTAGATATGTTATGACAGGCGCTCGTTTGCTGCTGAAAAACGGCATATTCGGCCTCAGGCCAACATCCACTTGAGCCACGCCATCTGCACCAAATATACAATTTGTTTAACATAGTAGAAAGATTCAAAACAAGGAAAAAGAAACCAGCAGTTTGCATATCTGCAGGCACACAGGAATTGAATTCTTAATACTTTTTGTAGGCCCGTAGCCATCTGTCATCGCACTCCAAATAGAAATGAAAATACTGCAGAACACAAATATATCCAAAAGCAGTCAAACATAAAAGATTAACTTTGTTTCCTTAATACAAGATCCTTCTAATTCACCAAAACATAATCATTTATAAAACAAAATCACTTGATTACTAAAGATGTTCATCAATTATTACATAATGCAGTAACAACAAAACTCTTCAAGAAATCGGCTTGTTTCACTTTATGTCATCAATCATATTCCATAATTCACAACCTAATCCATAGATACCCTAATACTCATATGGGTAAAAACACATAATTCCCCCACCTTTTGAGTTTTACCACCCAAAATTCATGAAAACAAGAAAGTTTTTCTTCAAAAAATTGAATAAACTTTTCACTCCAACAATGAAGTCATAGAGATGTATCAAGCTGTTTCCAAAATGCCATAACCTTGGGAAACACAAATATTTTCTATGCTGGATGCAACTTTTCCAAGTCCTTTTTACCTTTCTAAGTCTGCAAAGTCTTACATTTTTTATCTTGCCATGAGGGCCATTGCTACTATTTCTCAACATTAGCCAAGTAAAATTTTTATTCTGTAAAAAAAAAAAAGAAAGGGTACAAACTCCACCACAACATGTACACTGAATGAGAGAAAAACCAAAGATGTAAAAGCAAAATGAACTTATCCACTAGCAAAGGCTGCTACCTTTTCTTATCACAAGAAAAAGGCAAAAACTGACATCAATCAGGGAATCATTGTCAGCAATTGGAGAAAAAGGACATAATATGTCACGGGAATTACTGCATGCAAGTGTTGTACCTTATGCCACTAATTGGATATATTGATCTAGAATTGTAAAACAAAAAGCTAAAAAACTTTCCACATTGATGAAACCTCTATCAGCCATCGTCACGGGATCATAAGGCCACAATTTTTTGGCATTGAATTGATTTCTTTCTCTTCAAAAATGCATATAAGAAATAGAATAATAATATTAGGCAAAAAAAGAAAAAAAATTTATACCCAAAACAGCTGCAAGTTTTTGGATTTTTTCAGGCGATGGAACAATGCCAGGGCCACAATCGGCGAAAACTTCCTTGCAAGTATCGTAAAGCCTCTGAACCGGAGACAATCTCCTCTGCCTCCGCTTGCTCTTCCTCGACTCATTACTCACCTCACCTTTTCCACTGCCCCCGTTTTGCGCAATACCCATTTGCATCCAAGAAATAAACACCACAAATTTTCAACTCTCGACGTGATAGCAAAATTGGATATGGGTATTTCAAGAAATGCAAAATTATGATCAGGGCATTAAAGAAAAAGCTAATAAAATAAAAACAACGAAATGGGCAGGCCTGGAAAAGGAGGGGAATTTAAGAAACAGGGAAAACAGACTGGCTGTATTGTTCTCTTATATATAATTGGACATATGACAAGATATTTCCAGGTTCTAACAGCATAGTACAGTATGTCTTTGGTAGTTTCTGTAGAGAAACAAAAAGTTCGATAGAGATGTAAAATTCTGCATCGCCACTTTGCAGTATTTTACATTGAAGTTGGTGTGAGAGTGGCAGGTGGATGGGTGGGGGGTATATATGGTGGGGTTGGATTTAATAGCCATGTCCAGTTGGTTTCAGGAGAGCCGGAAAGGTAAAAACCAGGGGCCTGCATATCAAACCAATGGGCTGTTTCATAAGAGTGGAATTTTCTTTCTCTTTTCTTTGGTTTTCTATGTTTTGTTCTATCCACGATTTGTTCTTCAAGATTTTATTTTTTATTTTTATTTTTCCAGTTTTGTCCCCTTAAATTATTTTTTTTCCAGAATATATCCAATTTTGTGAAAAATTAAAAATTCCAGGTTTGGAAATTCCGAGGTTTCCCATTTTTTATGGTCTAGGATTTTGCATATTTGAAAAAAAAAATTGAACATTCATTATTTGTCATTTTTTACTAATTTCCTGCTAATTACATTTAGGACCTAAAACTTATGGGAGTTCCACAAGCAAGGGTGAAAGATGTAATAAGTGTGAAATTAGGGGTGAAATTCCTGAAATGGTTTTATAAACAGATACTACCTATTTATACTAATATAACAAGAGAAACATTTTTGTATTTAAAATAAAGTTATTTGTTTTTTTTTTCCCATAAATTGCCTTTCAATTATTCCAACAACTAAAATAGATAATACATTTTGTAGGATAAAATGAAAACTTTAATATATATATATATATAAAACAATATGATACCAATTTTATTAATATTCTAATCTTTATCATCTAAACTATTGCTGCAAGTACATTTTTTCCAAAATCTATAAATCTTTACGGTCAACGCTTCATCCTCAATTATCTTTTTTTATCACACCAAACATCTAAAACAATATGACTT
>JACGDI010004513.1:1015946-1030577 GCA_014898725.1 Jacaranda copaia
TATACAGACATTTACAATAAATTTATTCTCTCTCTCAAAATACAACTATACATAATTTTATTTCCATTCTCCAATGCATCTCGTAACATTATCCTCAAAACCCTCAAACCACAAATACACATTCCATATTTTTTCATAATGACTCGAGGCTTGCATGATATTTTCAAATGTCATTTTATACCAATTAATATTTTGCAACGTCCTTCATGCTATAGAATAAACCTACACCCAATGATCTATAAAATGGGTCATTGTGGAATTTCACTATTTTCAACTATAATGTAAAAATTTTCAATACAAAATACACATGAAACCTAAAAAATTTTCAATTCAAGATTTCTCTGATAACATCCAATCAAATTAATATACGGGCCACCTTCGAAGCATACGTGCGTGCAAGATTTACTCTCGAATCAGAATAAAAAAAGACAAACCATACTTTAGAATTTCAAACTAGGGTTTAGTGACAGTACCATAAATGTAGACACAAATTCAGGTTGCAGTAATACATTATTGACAAATGATACGCCAATTATCAAACTTATACAGTAGGCCAAACAAGCTACAAATTTCAAATGGTACCCATGGACGATTTTATTGTACACAGGATAAAATTAATAGGCATACACTTACCAATGTCAATAAATATATTTTTCCCTCCAACTAATAGATTAAATCGCACGGCTTATCCAGGGAAGTTGAATAAAAAGGCAAATCGAATACTCTCCGCAGCTCAAACAAATAAAGGGTCTGAAAAATGAACACAAAATTTACAGAAAAACGTGAAAGGGGCCTTGGTGGTAGTAGTTATGAACCAGCTTTTGATTGTTTTACTAAAATATAGAAACAACACTATCGTGCACCCGGGATTTCTGGTTTTGTGCAACGCATTCGGAAATCCACATCAAATTCCTGATTTCCTGCTCTCTCAACCTCATATATGCAAAAAATACACCATAATGGAACTGCACCACCAAAGGATTATGTAATTAACTTATGGAGAAAATAGAGCAACAAAAAGCAGAGAAATGGATAGCTGCTTCCAGAAAGGCATATTCCAAACAGTAATCACTGATCATACGTATTCCTACTATATTTTCAGCAATTAATTTGAACAGCAAACTTTGACAAACAAACCTGCTGCTCAAATGCTAAGCAAAGTCGTTTTACTTCCTCCTCATAAAAGGCCTTGTCAAGCATTTGACTCTCTCCATACGATAACTTTGAAAATATGGACTGATAAGGTGGATACTTTTCCATGGCAGAACGAACCTAAATAAAAATCAAGACAAGGAAACTTGGCTTTGTTTTGCTATAGGAAAAAGGAAGCCAAGGCAACAAAGAAAACAAATGTACACAAAACAGACAAGATGCAAAACATTGGAACTCTGGTAGTTCAATACTGTCACAGTAAGCTAGCTTATGTGATATATTTAACTATGCAGACCTTTTGGGATAGATGCCAGCAGGTCCTCAAACTACCATAATGAAAATTGGTACATGTAAGCATTTCCGCTGCAAAAGCACCACCAAGCGCTAAAAGACCACCTACCCTCCCCTTCCTCCACCCTCGCAAAAAACCCAACTAATGGAAAAATGATGGAAACAAATAAGAAATAGTAGATTAAAAACAAATCATCCTATTCTGGGGGATTTTTGCCATTCAACTTTTATTTTTTTGTTTATCTGCCTCTTTCATTCATTTCAGCTGAAAACTTTATAACACTAACATAGGTCTTCAATCATCATGTTGTAAATGTCTCCCAAGCAGTGTATGTGAAAAGTTCACAGGCTCTGGACGAAAAAGGGGATATCCATATTATATAGTTTCTCTTATGGTGTTCAACCATGCCTTATCCATGCTGATTACCTAGTTGAGTTTTGCCAAACTTTTCCACCTAACAATGCAGCAGAGAAAATCACAAAATATATGAATAGAAAATATCAAGCACCTGATCAATATCCTCACAGACGGCAAGCTCCTCATGACCATAAGGATATCTATTGAAAAATCATGCCGTCAGTGAGAGGAAAAATGAGCTCCAAGAAAGCATATAATCTGAACCCTGTGAGATACAAGCGCTGATAAAAGTCCTTACAGTAAGCCAAAATTAGAATACAACTTCCTACGATCATCTCGAGTAAGCTCTGTGCCAATGCTGAAGATGAAAGGCATACAAAGGGGTCAGAAACTAATGTGACTAATAAGTATATATAAGAACATTTTCATGGATTTTAGACAGTAATGAACCTGTTTATCGTGATATTAACTGCCCTTCTGTCAGCCTCAAAGGCTAGCAGATCAGACATAATCTCTGCAGTGGCGCCACCAAGTTTCTACTAGTAAATTCTTATGTTAGAGTAGAGTTCCAAACAGAGATACTTCCAATTCAAAAGGAAAGGAAACTTATTGAACATTTTACATTCCAAAATGATCACTATACCTGGCAAAATCTGTAAAAGTCCTCAAGGTATGCCTTGTAGAGAGTATTCCTCATAATCTCAATGTTCATGTCATCCAAGTCCTGAAAAAATATCCATATAAGAGAAAGCACACACAGGAAAACCATGCAATTGCAGGCTTGTTTTTGTTCAGTGAATACTGACAAAACCATGTCCTATTTTATAGACCACAAGATAACAACAACATTTTCATCCACTTAACATAAATTCTTTCCAGCGTTGAGTGTCTCAGCAAGTAATGTATCATCATAGCAATGTTATTTTGACTGCTAATTTCTTGGAGATACAGTACTTCAATATGGTAGATCGGTTGACAGTCATTACACTGTTTCTTATGAAAGTTACCAGTACTTGGAGCCAATTAGCCAATGATACACAGAAAAATCATTGAGATCAGCTTTTTTCACATTCTGCACGTATTTCATATACAAGAACAAATTGCCCAAAATATATAAACATGCAAAGTTTGATGATAAAAATTTAGAACCATTCAGAACTTGGAATCATGATGATAAAACCATTAGACATAGAACTTTGATGATACAAATGAATTACAGATCATTACGACACAAAATCACTAGCTGCATAACAAAACAATCCCATTGTGGAAGAGTAAAAATAAAAAAATGTGCAGCAGCAGGAACCTCAGAAGTGATGCACTCGGAAAAGTATGGAGCCAGGGGTGTGTCAACAAGCACCAGTCTGTAAAGCTCCCTCATATTCTGAGCAACTGCTAGAGTCGCAATGCTGTGGAAATAAATGGTTAATTTATATTGTATTACCAATTCTATATAGGTCAAAATGTCTGATAAAGGTAAAATACCTGTCAAACATCCCTAAAGGATGGCATTTCTCCAACAATTCCTGAACATCTCTCTCGTGCAATGTTCCAGTTACGATTAGCACAACGTTGTCAATCATGTGACCATATCTAAATAATAAGCAAAGTTTTCAGATCAATAATGAATAGTGGTATCAATCGGGTGACTATAAATAAACATGTAAACTGTCTGCCAGAGAGATCTACATACGTGATATACTCTAAAAAGGTTGACAGAGGCTCTGTTGCTTGGGCTAACATGTGCTTATACTCATCAACCAGTTTAAGGGTGCACTTCTCCACAATTGTTGTTGTATGTAATGGCGAGGGCTCTGCAATGCAATAAGATAAGAACAAAGAATTACAATGCCAACATCTGAAAGCGCAACCAAGCAGCAGAACTAGTAAGGTTTTAACAACTGATATAGCTAATAAATGCCTACAACAACTAATAAACTAACAGATAGCACAAGATATAATTAATATAATAAGGCACTTGTAGTGAAGAATTTTAGTTTGGCTCCAGCTAATGATTACAAATAAATCCAAATCTATCAACCCCCCCGCGGGGGGGGGGGGGGGGTTAATTTAGCTGAAAGTTATTGACCCAAGTTCAATGGATTGCTAGGTATGAATTTCGATCAAAACAAACTCCAATAGAATGCTGAACTAGAAAGCATATCCTAGAAACAATATATAATTCAGTACTTTGGATCTCATTCCCACTTGATTCAGAAAATAAAAAGAATATCTAGCAGATCAACTTAATAACTCCAAAATCAAAAATCTAGTTCTCCATTTCATCAATTGCATATAAATCACCAATGGCTACGTAATAGAAGCCAAATTCCTCGGAACAAAGAAAATTTGAAATAAATGGTGCAGTAACCTAATATTTCGATATGATTTTCCAGTTGATTCAGTAAAGCGAAACAAAAGCAACGGAATCAACCAAATCGCTACGAAATTGAACACTCCTACCTACCATTTCAACAATAAAATAGAACTCTCAACAGCAATACAACAGAAAATGCAAATTTAAGTTCGTAACTAAAAATCATTAAAAGACTAACCGTTTTGGAGATAGGGCCCGTACTCTGTGGCAGAGAGGTGCATTTTGATGTCATCCAGGGTTTCGCACTGGCAGAGGTTGTTGTAATCGGCAGCCGTGAGGAGGCCCGACCGGTATCCTCGCACGATAGCCTCCAAGTAGCCACCGTGGATGTTGAAGGTCATCGCTTCGAATCCGTACATTTTGTTGCTACAGATCTGAAGCGAATTGGAGTATACGAAACTGGAAATATGTATGGGCCCTTCGAGAGAACCCTCACGACGAGCTGCCCGAAACAGAAAGGGATCCAAGGTAATGGCTATGGGGTGGGGAAAATGAGGTGCAAACAAAAGAGAGTGATTAATCGACTGTCAGATTTTCATGTCACGAATCACGTTGATGCCTTGATGGGGATGGTCGGACTGTGCTAAAAACATAAGGGAATGTTTGGTTATATTATTTGTTTGATTTTATTATGTAATTTGGGAGAATAAATTATTGGAGAATGTGAAAATTATTTTTTGATATATTTATTTATATTTTGAAGGAGATATTTTTTATTATAATAATCAAATCAATACTTTTTTATTAGATTTTTGTGGTGAAAATATAATTAAGTTATTTTTTAATGTTAAAAAATAATAAAATATATATAATAGATATATATAATATACGTACGTATATATTAGGGAATGTGTAATTTAAAAAAAATGGGGATATATTTAATTATATTTTTTCAAAATAATGTTGTTATGAAGAAACATAACCAAACAAAGCCTAAAATTTCGAAGATTGAGGGGATCAATTGCTTCGAATTACCATTAAATTTTTAGATTCCTTAAAATATTATTTTATGATTAGTTTGATTAGAATGAAAAGATATAATATAATATTTTTATTATATTTTATTATTTATTTGGTTAGAATAATAGTAAATATTTAAATTTATATAAATACCAAAAATCTGTATTTATATATATAATTTTCAATATAAATTAACTGATTATTTTTATGAATTTATTTATTATACCAATTAAATTATATTATAATAACAAAAAATACAAATTATTAGTGTCTTAGAATATTTATTATAAAAATTTAGGGATAGATATTAAGATTTATATTCTTTTATAAATGGTAAAGTGATTGTAATTTATATTTATAATTTTAGGCTGTGTTTGATTTCCTCAATTAAATGAGATTAGGGTCATAATATTAGCTAATCATATGTTTGATAATTGAGTTTGGTTTTGTGGGCCAACCCATATTTTGTGGCTGACCTACTGTGGTGACGTCTGCGATTGATTAATCATACATGTAATCGCACCCACTGTTTTGAAAACCGGACCGGACCGGCCGGTTCGATCGGTCCGACCGGTGACCGGAGGCCAATCCGGTCCGATTGAGCCATAAAAATCAATCATGGTCAAAACCGGTCAAAACCAGTCAAAAACCGGTTGAACCGGTCAAAATCAATTGAAAACCGGTCAAAACCGGACCGGTTCAACCGGTTTCAGTTTTTTTTTGTTTTTTTTTAAATTTTGAATTTTTTTTTTTAAAAAGAGAAAATTATGTTGAAGATGATAATTAAAAATTTTAGATATGTAATTTTTTGAAACATAAATTTATTTTTTTTGAAATTTAATGAAGTGGTAGTTATATACCAATGTTTATATTTAATTTATTATTTTATTTTGTTTAATATCTCTAAAATTATATCAAATATTTAATATAGAATAATTTATTTTTACTTGAGTTGAAGTATGAAACGAATGATTATTTAAATTAATGTGAAATATTATTTTTTATTTATTTATAGTTAACTCATTTTTAAACATTATTATTTTCTAAAAAATGTAATTCAAAATAAGTAAGTTAATTTTTTTCCAAATAATATTCTTTTTATATCGATGAAAATTTTATTTTTTAGTAATATTAAAATATTATATATATTTATAAAATTAAATATAATTATTGCGTCATACCGGTTCGACCACTGGTTGAACCGGTTGAACCGATCGAACCAGTAACCAGTAATGTTACTGGTTCAGTGTCCGGTCCGATTTTGAAAACATTGATCGCACCCCATTACTAAGTTTTTTGCTTTTTAAATTACACACAAGCCCTTGGGGTCATGCTTCCATTCCACCCCCTTATGCTCAATAATTGTAGAATAGTAATAATAATAATTTAATAATGACATTAGTCTTTAATTCTTATAATAATATTTTTTTTAATATTTTTTATAGTTAAAAATTTAGATACTTTCATATAAAATTATTAATTATATATTTTAATTTATATTCTTAATTTTTAAATTTTTTAAGTAATGTTTGAATATGAATTATATAATTTAGATGATATGTTTTGGGAAAATGAATTTTAGGAGTGGGGTTATGGAATATGATGTATGCTTATTTACATTTTGGGAATAGTAAGAGAATTATTTTGAAAAAATTTGATATATTTGTTTATATTTTGGAAGGAGACAAATTCTATTGTAGTGGTCAGATCAATATTATTTTATTGAGTTTTTAGAGTAAAAATAAAATTGAGTAATTTTTTATTGTTAAAATAATAATAAAATATGTATAATATATATACAATATGTACGTATGTATTAAAAAATGAGAAAGGAGGATAAATTAGTAAAAATAATGTTAGTAGTGTGTATCAAATACATCACATGAGATTATTGAAAATTCAAATGGTGTTTAATCTATATGTTAATCTTTTCTATCAAACAAAATAATAAATAATTAATCTCACATAATAACCAATTATTACAATACTCACTATTATCCAAATTTTATATCAAATGTGGCCTTAATAAACTTATATAATTTGGTAAGATATATCAAAAAATTTTGTTATCTCCTCTTATTTTAAAAATAAATTTTGATATTTTTATAAATTTTAAATTTTTTGTTTTTCTTTTTTCACTTAAATAAGATCTAATTTTATAGTATCATGATTGGCTATTCAAATATTGAATATATCTAATTTTATCCTCTATTCCACTTATACAAATGCCAAGTATATTAAATATTTTTATTAAAAAATAATTTATTATAGATCAAAAACACTTAACATATGTACATAAAATTAAAATAAAAGATGAAATACATATTATTTTATAAATAATTTAAATTATCTCTTTTAAGAACTCAATACAAATTCATCCAATAATACACGTAATCCTAAATCACAGATGATCAGTTGCTTAATGCCTAATTGTACTTATTATTTGTTTTCTGAAATTCAATATTAGCAATGCAGTTTATCCTCCCATAGATCTAATTTCAAACTGTAGGTTACAATATAATTAAATTTAATCCAACAAAATATTGAATTGAACCAGTCTCTTTTATTAGTTATCATTACTCATTTTCATATTTCATATTTTATTTTTTAATTATTTCTTTAATTAGTAAAACAAAAGAGAATATATAATAATATGATGCTATTATAGGGGTGATATTGGCAATAACGAATGAACAAGCAAGACAAAAATCTAGATCAATTTAGATAGTGGTCGAGTGACTTGTAAGTCAACGACATAAATTTTCCACATAATATAAGAGATAAAAAGTTTAAATCTAAACGAATTCTTAATATATATGTATAAATTAAAAAAAAATTAATACTACTAATAAAAATAATATTGATCAAAATAACCTCAATTATATCAATTCTAACCCTCGAAGCAACCTCATTTAATTTATATCTTATTCTATTTTAACAGCATTCTTTATCAACACACTTCTATAATTCTCCTGCAATCTTTGTGCAAAATGGAAAACAAGAAAGACAGAAATATGCACTACATCAGGGGGTCATAACTCAAGATTTTGAGAAAGAAAACTGGCCATACAAGCAACATTGGGAATTGGATTAACGCCACTCTATCGCGGCCCATAGTCTACCTGGAAAACTGTCTCATCTGTAAAGACGTACCGTTCTCTAGTGTATCTGTATCGATTAAGATGAGGTATTGTTGGAGGAGAGCAACCGCTATACGAAAGAAGGGAGCTATGAGTTAACTAGAAGTCGATTCCTTATTCTATTATAGGTAGTGCGCACAGGAAAGAAAGAAGAGCACACCGGTCAAAGATAGAGTTATTACTGGCAACAAGAAGCCGGCTATTGCCCTATATTACTCTCACATCTAGAGACCCTAGCTAGGATGAACTGAAACAATGAGCTCTTCTCGATCAGATGAGCGGACAGGGAAAGCACGTACTACCAGAAGAGTAGACCTCAGAGCGGAGTTGATTATCCCTCTCGAAAACGAAGATTTGAAGTGGTCTATAATTTACTGAGTACTTTCGACGAGCGCTTTTTTGGAGCGAAATGGCAGCTGGCTATGTGACTAGAAAGTAGAGGCACGGGAAAGACCTGACCATCATATATGATATATAGAGAGAGAGGTAGAGGTAGCTACAGGATTAGCTCCAGTATACCAGGTGGTAGTCTTTCTAAAGAGTTAAATGAGCGGGATAGAATGGCTATTAGAAGAGAAAACAAAAGGGATATCATACAAAAAGCCTCCATACTCATCGTTGATCGTACCGCCTTTTTTCAAGTACTTCTCATCATCACTCTCTTCTTCTGACAGATTTGAGTTCTGTTCCACCAGTTCTCTGAACACTGAAGATCGAAGCAGCAGGCCTAATGCCGTTGGAGAAGAAGATTTTCTGGATGAGCTACTCAGCTGGCTGCCTATCCTTACACCTTTCGTCGGCAGGCTGGCCGAAGGTTGCAAGTTTCCGGCAGCATGATAAGATGGTTTTGTGTCCTGAGCCGGAACTGAATTACTGTTTGCGGCTGGCTTCAAAGTTTGTGTCCGCGTTGATTCCTCTGTATTCTATGGCTGCAATGTCGTATGCCCGGGCTGCCTCTTCTTGAGTACCTGCATAAGATGCCAATCATCAGTAATGGCTTTTTTTCAATTTTTATTTTATATCCTTATTTTTCATGGAAGAGTAGAAGTGGTTTTTACTTACTGTACGTGCCAAGGTAGGGGTACTTATTTCCTAAAACTCTGCCTATTCTTGCTTCCCATCTTCCGTTGTGGTGGTGCCTGCATCTGTTGCCGTTGACATATTTAGAAGAAAATTTTACCCTTAAGTAAAAAATTTGATCTTGTTTTCTAGATTATATACCTGGCAACTCCTCTGTACTTGGATTGCCCTCTTGAGAAACCACTGCTCTTTCGGCAGAAATGGAAAGATTTGATGAATTTATCAACCGTTTGAATCTTTTTTGAATCACATCAAGTGAAAAGGGTCAAAATTATACCTTCTCAATGAGGCTAGGCACTCTTCTTTTGTGATCGTCAGCATTATTTCTATTTCTTTCTCATAATCAGATATCTACAGAAATAGTTGAGGAAATTATATACAAGTAGAGGGCGAATGCTTGTGCCGCTTATCAGATAGCTAAAAAACACTTAACTGGAAAGTTGGTAAGAGTTGATGTCCCCCAATACTTCAGTGCGGCTAAATCATAAGCTCTTGCAGCAGTCTCCTCATCATCATAGGCTCCTGAGGCAGTTTAGGCAAGAAGAAGGTTTCAGTTTATGTCTGAACTGTGGAAATTCTTATGAAAAGTTGTCATAAAACGGAAGAATTACTCACCAAGATAAACTGTCCATTTTGATTTCCATCATCAGAAAGGAAGGCCCATGAAATAAAAACGCAAAGATTTCATGTTAGGAAAGGACAAAATGGTAGTAGTTGCAGAAAGTATTCAAGTGAATTACTTTGTATCCCTTTTTTCTCCTGAGTGACATTCCAAGAGAGTTTGTCCCATAAATGTGCTTCATATCGGCCCGTCCATCTATGCCTACTAACACCTCGAAATCTTGAACTTCTCTTCACAGTTGTGGGAGTTGAAGTTGGGCCAGTTTCTTGATCATTTCTGAGTAAGCTAGCAGCCGTATCTCTTATTCTACGCTTGAGCGGCCTTGCTTCAGGAGCCCTCCCAGAGATATCTTCACTTTTTATCATGGCCATTTCCATATTGCAACTGTTTTTCTTAATAGAATTTATTTTTCTGTTCTACTTTTGATTCTTGTTGTCTCTGTCTGCCTGACAGTTCGGACCAATACTTCGTGTGTTTATATAACATTTGTGCTTCTTTTGGTTTTATTATGTTTAGTACAAGGACAGGAAACTACGCTAATATTGAGGAGCTGAGTTGAGCTTGAAACAAAATCTAATTGTCTATGTACGGTTCCTAGGCATAGGACTCAAGATTTGAACTTCTATGCTTTATGTTGTATATTCCCTTGGGGTATCTTCAGTTTCTTTGGCTGCATTTGGTTCCACCTTAGAAAACATCGAAGCCTGTAATACTCCTCCTGAACATTTAGTCCAGATGCATAAAAGAAAGAAAGAACTTTCACAAGATATGGGACAAATTCTTAGTTTAGGACATTAGGCATTGTTGAAAAGATTCTTACCTCTTCAAGTGGCAACAATTGAGACGTTTTTCAAGACTTTCATACTGCAACTCTTAACAAAATTGCTGTTTTCCTACAGATACTTATGGCTCCAAATAAGCATCTCTTTAACGTTTTCACATTTCCTGCAAGAAGTATTGAAAATATTCAAGAGGGCACTAGCTTTGTGGTAATAGATTTTAGCTAATGTTTGAAGAGTAACCTGATATATCCTACCAAACAGAACCATATACCTCCAGGAAGCTATATATGTCTATTTTCAGGGTGAAACAAACCAAAACAAGAACGGTGCAAGAATCCGAACTTTATACAGTGCGATATTGCCATTTCCATGAAATCGCAAAGCTTTAAAACTGAAAAATCTAACTGCTGATATATTGATCTGACTTTCTTTCATATGCCCTTAAAAGATTTCCACTGCTATTAAACATTTTCTTGATCTCCTAAGAATTTTCCTCATTTTAGTAACTTTTATTCAAAACTTTAAGTAGTTAACTGTTTTCTATGTTTTGGTAATCTTGTTACCAAGTTTGGATGGTTGTTTCAGATTTGTGTGTGTTCTGTTTTTTTTTTTTAATCTTATTTCCTTTATATTCTGTGGTTGAATTCCTTAACATGGACTAATTCTCTGTCTAATTCTTATATAATAGATGGATTCAAATAGTTAGTCTATTGTTGTGAACTACTTCACCACATCCTAACCAAGGTTCTTGTCCAGTTTATTTCTTCAACTATTTTCGTTCTTTATATTGGAATTCATGGTGACAGATATGTATCAAAAGATAGGTGCAGTTTGGCACATTAATTTTTTTTTTTTTTGGCAGTTTGGCAAAAATTCGTTTGCCAAAGATTCTCCTCACAACTTGATGTGATAGAAACATGCTATTCAGCTTGTTTTCTTTTCATTCAACAATATCCTTAAAACTTTCAAAATTGAACCTAGTTTCTGATACTATCTACAAATGGGATATCTTCGTTTCCATCAAAAAACATCCCTGCTTGTTCATCTTCACTACTCACCTGTGTGAGGAGTAGGATGAGGGCTGTTGGGAAAGATCTGCAGCGTGGACTAATTGGTACTTTTCTTGCAAATTTTTCTTGGACATCTTCCCTAAATGCTCTTCTTTTTACAAAAATGAAAAAGAGAAAGACGAACACAAATAATGGCTCTTTATATAGAGGACTATAAACTTAAACCATAGAAAGTCTGTGCTAATTAGCAGATATGGCTACGCCAATTGTGTTGCCTTTGGAAGCAAGCACAGATGGGATATCATAGAACAAATCTCCATATTCATCACTATTACTATCCTGTTGCAGATTCTTGGTGTTCTCATCATCACTTTCTTCCTTGGACAGATTTGAGTTCTGTTCTACCAGTTCTCTGAACACTGAAGATCGAAGCAGCAGCTCTAGTGCCGTTGGAGAAGAAGATTTTCTGGATGAATTAAATGGCATTTTTCTTCCATACATTTCTTCCTTACTCAGGTTGTCTATCCTTACAGCTTTTGGTGGCAGGCTGGAAGGTTGCAAGTTTCTGGCAGCACGAAAAGATGGCAAAGTTTCCTGTGATTCTGTTGATGGTTTTTTGCCCTGAGCTGGAACCGAACTATTTGGTGCTGGCTTCAGCCATCGGATGTAGTTGCTCAAGCCGAAGTTAGTAATAGCATTGATTCCTCTGTATTCTATTGCTGCAATGTCATATGCCCGAGCTGCCTCTTCTTGAGTGCCTGCGCAAGTTGCCAATCATCAGTAATGACTTTTATTTAACCTACTCTTTTTGTGTCCTTATTTTTCATGAAAGAGTAGTAGTGTTTTGTACTTACTGTAAGTGCCAAGATAGAGGTACTTATTTCCGAAAACTCTCCCTATTCTTGCTTCCCATCTTCCATTGTGATGGTGCCTACATTTGTTGCCATCCATAAACTTAGAAAATTTTTTACCCTTAACTTGAAAATTTGATCTTGTTTCTAGATTATATACCTAGCAACTCCTCTGTACTTGGATTGCCCTCTTGAGAAACCACTGCTTTTTCTTCAGAAATGGAAGGACTTGGAGAATTATTAATCAACCCTTTCAATCTTTTTGAATCAGATCAATTTAATAGGGTAAAAATTATACCTTCTTAATGAGGCTAGGTACTCTTCCCTTGTGACAGTCTGCATTATCTCTATTTCTTTCTCATAATCAGATATCTGCAGAAGAAGTCAAGGAAATCTATATGTAATGGAGTACAAACGCTTGTGCCACTCATCACTTAGCTAAAAAACACTTAACTGGAAAATTGGTAGAAGTTGATGTCCCCCAATACTTTAGTGCAGCTAAATCATAAGCTCTTGCAGCAGCTTCCTCATCATCATAGGCTCCTGCGTTAGTTTAGGTAAGAAGAAGGCTTCAGTTTTATGTCTGAACTGTGGGAACTCTTATGAAAAGTTGTCATAAAACGAAAGAATACTCACCCAGATAAACTGTCCATTTGATCTCCATTGGCACAGAAACAGACCATGAAATAAGAATGCAAGAAATCATGTTAGGAAAGGAATAAACGATAGAAAGATAAGAAGTTGCAGACGTATTCAAGTAAGTTACCTTGTTTCCCTTTTTTCTTCTGAGAAACATTCCAAGAGAGTTTGTCCCACAAATGTGCTTCATATCGTCCTGTCCATCTATGCCTACTCACCCCTCGAAATCTCGAACTTCTTTTCACAGTTGTGGGAGTTGAAGTTGGGCTGGTTTCTTGGCCCGTCTCTCTTCTTCTGCGCTTCAGAGGCCTTCCTTCAGGAACCCTCCCAGGATTCTCCTCACTTTTTATCATGGCCATTTCCATATTTCAAGTGTTTTTCTTAATAAACTCTCTTTTCTGTTATATTTTTGATTCTTGCTGTCTCTGTTTGCCTGACAGTTAGGACCAAAACTTCATGTGTTTATATAACATTCATGCTTCTTTTGGTTTTATCGTGTTTGTCCGTTGTTGCTATAACTCTTTTTAGTACAAGGACAGGAACAACGATGATATCAACGAGCTGAATTGAGCTTGAGACAAATTCTAATTGTCTATGTACGGTTCCTAGGCATAGGACTCAAGATTTGAACTTCTATTTTTATACTGTTTATTCCCTTGGGGTATCTTACAGTTTATTTGGCTACACTTGGTTCCACCGTAGAAAACGACGAAGCATGTAATATATCTGGTCCAGAGGCAAAAGAAAACCTTTCACAAGATATGGGACAAAATTCTTAGTTTAGGACATTAGGAATTTTTGAAAATATTCTTACTACCTATTCATGTTTAAACACAATTGAGACTTTTTCCAGGACTTTCTTGCTGCAACTCTTAACAAAAATTGCCCTTTTCTTACAAATACTTCAGCTCATAAAAATTTAGCATCCTTTTAACATTATGACTTCTACAAGAAGTATTCAAAAATATTCAACCAGCAACAGATTTTAGCTGAAGAGTAAACTGTTTTATCCCACAACAGCGTACGTTTTTTCTGCTTTTGGGTAAATTTGTTTTCAAGTTTGGAGGGTTGTTTCAGATTTATTTTTATCTTTAAAGATGCCACTAAACTTATATCTAAATTTATCTTGATTCTCATTTATATGGTATGCGACAAATTGATACTGTTTTGGGGCTTACTATGCTTTGTCTGTTGAGGGTTACAATTAGCTTTTAGACAAAGACTGGAAGGGCGTTGAAAACTATAGACTTTGCTGAGCTTAGGACAAACTTGTTTATCCTTGTAATTGTGGGGAATTATGAACAAATATTAGTAATATTCTTGTACACTGTCCCAGCTGCCACAGGAATCAAGACTTTGACTTCAAAAT
>JACGDI010004513.1:1037543-1056980 GCA_014898725.1 Jacaranda copaia
GGTAGATAAAAACATGGAAGAAATGTCTTTCTTGCATGGGAGTTTTGTAGAATGAGTAACTGTTGTAGAGTATAAACTTGTGATGGTTTGGGTTGGTGATGAAATTCTGCTTGGGCAAATTCCTTTCTGAATTGGATCCTATATATCATTATCATATCGTGCTAATGGTATGTTGATAATTTGGTGGAGCAGCATCACAACCACTGTTTGTGTCCAAAATCTCTCTTCCTTAAATAGTATAGATAAGTGTTCTACTGATGGTTATACTTGAACCAGTTGGTAGTCTCATTTTGTCTTTGATTTTGCAATTACTTATCAGGCTTGTTTGGCGGGTGTTGAAATTTATTAGTTCTTTTATACAAATATGACTAATTTACATTTATGCAAGAGAAATAGTTCATATTTATATGGTGATTACATATTCTGCTTGTTTATTTAAATTTGCTTTTTTAAAACTCATCCAGTATGATAGTAGCCTTTGGTGGAGAGGAACTGACACTCTTTTACTGCCGCGTAGGTGCGTACACCGTTAAATGCCATATAATTTCCCGAACTATGCATAGAGATTTCATATTGAATCAAGTGTTTCACCTCCATGTGTTGTGTTAAGATGCAATTAGTTTCATATTAATGCCTATCTTGTTTTTGTTTCTCAGGGAATACTCTTACTTTTCTTGTGGGTGCTAAACAAGCCTTTGAGATATCTCTGGCTGATGTTGCTCAGACCCAACTTCAAGGGAAAAATGATGTCATGTTGGAATTCCACGTAGATGACACGACTGGGGCCAATGAGGTATTTACTTTATGCCTTTCACATATTGAAAGTTTTTCTGGTAATTGAACTGTTGCATTTCTTGTGATCCTTACATGCATCTATCATGTAAAAATGTTGAAGTCAACAATGAGCAGTTTCTTGTCTTTATTGTTGGCTAAGAAATTTATTAAATTCTTGCTTGTTTTGCAGAAAGACTCATTAATGGAAATAAGTTTCCATGTCCCTAGTTCAAACACTCAATTTGTTGGGGATGAAAGTCGACCTTCGGCTCAAGTAATGCTTTTCAACTGAACTTGACCCTGATTTATTTGGTCGTAATTTGAAAATTTTCAATCATCTGGACATGTACTTTCGTGTAGGTGTTCCGAGACAATATTGTCTCAATGGCAGATGTTGGAGCAGGAGGTGAAGAAGCTGCTGTAACTTTTGACGGAATTGCCATACTCACTCCTAGGTGGGTCATTGAGACAGATAATAATTTATAGTTCCAAAGGTCTGTTACTTCTCTGTATTACAGGATTTTTGACATAGATTTTCTTCCACTTTAGGGGTCGATACAGTGTTGAACTTCATCTCTCATTTTTGCGCCTCCAAGGACAAGCAAATGACTTCAAAATTCAGTACAGCAGTGTCGTTCGTGTATTTTGGTTGCCCAAGGTTCTGAATTTTTGCTCTTTCTTGAAGTCTGAGTGAATGTTAGTGTGCGCCTGTATCTTGGAAATCTTGTCTATCTATTCCTTTTAGTTTTCTTAATAGTTTATGAGGAGTGTTCACCTATATTAATGCTTAATCATCTATAATTATGCAGTCTAACCAACCACACACCTTTGTGGTTGTTACTCTTGACCCACCAATTCGGAAGGGCCAAACTTTGTATCCACATATTGTGATGCAGGTAGTGATTGCTGTAAGATTTCTTAACATTATCACAAATCTGAGGAAAAAATGTAACTATATTGTGGAATGTTGTCGTCCATTTGATTTCTGCAGTTTGAGACAGATGCTGTGATAGACGCCACTTTGTCGATAAGTGAAGACCTTTATAACGCCAAGTATAAGGACAAGCTTAAGCTAACACATAAGGTAATAATATCATGTGGTGCTAACTTGCTGGAATACCAATTGACTACTTGAGTCTGAATATTTCATTCGGAAGTATGTGGTTCTGTGTATGCTGAATTGCAATGCAAGTAGTCTTAACAAACAAAAAAAGTGGTACCATTTCAAGTGCACTGAATTGCTATGATTGTAAGCATGAATTTTATTCGAATATCAGGGATTTGTGCATGAGATCTTTGTCACAATTCTCCGGGGTTTATCTGGCGCAAAAGTCACTCAACCTGGATCGTTCCGTAGTGAACAAGATGGTTATGCTGTGAAATCATCACTTAAAGCTGAAGATGGAGTTCTTTATCCTCTTGAAAAGAGCTTTTTCTTTTTACCCAAACCTCCCACTCTAATTTTCCACGAGGAGGTATAATTTCCAATTGTGATTTTGGAAGTCATGTTTTGTGTACCATATGCATATGTTGCAATGGGCAGTGACACCTGAAAATTGTTGTATTTGCTTATAATTAAGATTGACTATGTGGAGTTCGAGAGGCATACTGCTGGCGGATCAAATATGCATTACTTTGATCTTCTCATTAGACTTAAGAGTGAGCAGGAGCACCTGTTCCGAAACATTCAGAGAAATGAGTACCATAAACTCTTTGAATTCGTTAAGTAAGTGCTGTCTCTATCCTGTTATTTCACTTTTACTATTTCTTGATACTTTTGTTATAAGCGAACTTGAAATGCTCCGGGAGTATAATTCTCGTATTGGTCTGTTTTGCAGTGGTAAAGGTCTGAAGATCATGAATTTGGGGAGTGATAAGATGACAGAAAATGTAGTTCCATCAGTTCTAAAGGGGCATGTTGATGATGCTGTTGACCCACATCTTGAACGGATCAAGAATGAAGCTATCGAAGATGACAGTGATGAGGAGGTGATGTTTCTATTTTGCACATATGCATGTGTGTTTCTACGTGAACTTCTTAAACACGAAGTGATAGATATTTCTCTGCAGACATTATTTTAGCTTCTGCTTCTTGATATCTGCAATAACAACTAGTACTATTAGTTATTACCAAAAGCAGCAATAAATATCCGTTTAAATACGAACTTAAAGCCAGTTTGGATATGTTTTCATTTTCATTTTTTATTTTCAACATTTTCAGGATTTGAAAAGATAGTTAAAAGAAGTAAGTTGAAAAAGAATTCATATTTGAATAGATAGATTGTAAGCGGAAAGATTGTAATAATAAAAATAAAGAAAGAAGATACATAATTTATTAAATAATGTATTTTGAAATAAAAATGAGGAAAGCTGTTGATAATTCACTTTCAAATAATGAAAATGAGCGAATAAATCCAAATGGGACCTTTGTTAATGCAGCTAATGTGTATGCTGGATTATCTTTGCAGGATGAGGATTTTGTTGCTGAGAAAGATGACGGAGGCTCCCCCACTGATGATTCTGGGGAAGGAGAATCTGATGCCAGTGACAACAGAGAGGAGAAAGAGAGAGAGGCAAACTTTCTAATTTTACTTCTCATTTTCGTTTCAACGTCAATGTCATACGTGGAGCCCATGTAAATTTCATGTTGATTTAGGCGCCAATTAAAAAGAAATCGAAGAAAGAGCCTTCTTCTGCTCCCAAGGCATCATCGTCTAGTAGGAAAAAAACTAAAGAAGGTGATGATGATGGGTCAAAGAAGAAGAAACAGAAGAAGAAAAAGGATCCAAATGCACCGAAAAGGGCAATCAGCGCCTTCATGTTCTTCTCCCAAATGGAAAGAGAGGTATGTATATCTCTGAAATAAATGACTTAACCGGTTGACTATTAGGAGACTTGGTGCCAATTTATCTATCAAATCACATATTCTTGAATCAATATAATTAATCTTGAGTGGATCACTCGTTCGAGAAGCCTACTTGTGTCGATTCATAATTGGAAAGTTTCTCTGGCCCTTTTCCTTGTTTGATAGTCTTTCTCTAAGAAAGAGACAAAATAGATAAATTATTTTATCACGCATAATTGAAAATCTTAATGAATTTCATTCTATATCTCATAGATACATTTAGAATTCTGCACAAAGCTGTATTCGACGAAAGTTGTTTATTTCAATAATAGACAGTATCCAATCAGCCACCTTATTTTCAGTTCGCAAGCAGCAAAGTTTGTGCTCATCCATTTTTCTTTTTAACTGCAGAACGTGAAGAAGAGTAATCCTGGAATTTCCTTTACAGAGGTGGGGAAAGTGCTGGGCGATAGATGGAATAAGATGACAGGTTCTAAAACCAACGGCCCTTCTGTATGCATCATTTGTTGAATAACAACTGTCTGTGATAATGCATCATTTGTAGAATAACAACCATCTGTGGTAATGCTGCTCGTATTTTTCTGCAGCCGAAGAGAAAGCTCCATATGAAGCAAAAGCCCGGGCAGATAAGAAACGTTACACCGATGAAATCAGTGGCTATAAGAACCCACAGACCACCAATGCAGCCTCAGCAGACGTACCTGACAATGCTTAAGCATTTTGGGGATTTTTTTTTTTAATAATTAAAACAGTGAGAATGCTGGTAACTGAATTTCATAGAACTGTTTTTTCATGAAATTTTGGGGATATATTAAGAAAAAAACTGTGTTTATATATTGCATAATGTAATTTTTGATTATTGGCCTCTGTCCAGTTGGTTTCCTTTTCAATCAAACAAGCAAGGAATCCTTATAATGCAATTTTAAGTGGCATTTTACACCTGCTGTAAAATGTCAAATATCAGTCCAATCCTAACAAAATATTAATATAAAAGTTCGAATTTTAAGGGATAATTAGGAAATCAGTAAAATCCTCTTTAAAAACATAATTATTAAAAAAAATTATAATGAGAACATCTTTTAGGCCATACAGAGTGGAAGCAAGAGAGCGTAAAAAAAATATTAAAGAGTAAATATTAAATTACTTAAGAGTTACAACCATTTATTGTGTGTATTAAAAAAACAAATCTAAAAATTATTATTGTAATATATTTTAAAATATAGTGATTGTTGCAAGTAAGATTATTTATTTTTCTGGAGTAATGGATAAATTGATTCAGAAGGTCTCCCTCAGTCAAATTAAATGATAAAAGTATTAACATAAGAACATATTTTATTTCAAATCTTCCAAAACGATGTATACATTCTTAGTAAATATATCATTTAATGATATTACTAAAAATTATTATGACATTAACAAAAAGAAGTTACATTTCCGTAGTATACATAAGATGAAGCTTTTTATTTTGTATTTTTTTACATGATAAGGTTGATTTTAGGCATCATTTTCCTTTGATTTGAAGTTAAAAAGACAAAAAAAAGGAGAAAAGGGGTTATTTAATTTACTATTTCTATCATTTCAAAATGGAGTAGAACTCATTCATCGAGTTATATTTCGTTCAAGATCTTGCGTTTAACTTATTATTTTATTTCGCCTTTCACATTATCGATACAAGTTACATGTATATATATTTTCTCATTTGATTCATTTGTTCATTCTATTAACACTATGTTTGGTTCATGAATTTTGATGAGCAAAAGAAAAGAAAATATTAAGAAAAATATTTTTGATTGTTTGGTTGGCAAGAAAAATGCTAAAGAAAGAAAAATTTGGGGACAAATATAATGTATCTAAGGAAAATAAATTTTTCTCACAAAGTAGTGAGGAAAATAAGGAAAAAGTTTATTGGAACTCTCTTCTATTTTCCAACACATTCATCACCCTTCTTTTTCCTGAATTCACAAAGAGATACCGAGTGAACGGTTTGACTAGAGATCTTTCACCAGTGTCCTTCAAGAACCTTCTTAACTGGTTCAATCGATTGTAAAAGGACTAAGACAAGAAGCGGTCTTGGTGTGGTCCTACCAGTGCTTTACTTAGCCTATCCACTTACCTGGATAAAAGATTGCTCACCTTTCCTAAAGTGGTTAATATCTTAAAGTTCGAAGGAGCACTTCGTGCATCGAGATTAACTGCTAAAGCTAGCACAGGCTTCAGGGGATGTAAAGTTCTTAGGTTTTGGCGCTACCTTCGAAAGTGAGTTCTTTTTCCTTTTCTAGAGGGCAGATGGGAGCATAAATCCACATAGACTAAATGAATCATTCCAAGGTGAGGTGCATGGAATTCTGCTTGCTTCCAATGAACTCCATGGAGAATATTGGTGACCTCCACGCTTGCACTTGTGGCTAGTAGCTTCTGTCTCTTATTGATGGATTTTCCAGTGTTAATCGGATTAACTTTCCAACAAAGCTATTAGGGCATTGAACCTGGAGTGTGAAAGCCCTCTTAAGGGAAGCTCGGGCCAACCTATATCTCAATATTTGTCCAAGAAAGGACCACTCAATCTAGACAGGTTCTTGCAACTACCTTTCAAACAGGACCTCGAGAGGTAAGCCATGGAAGTACCGCTAGGCAAGACAAGTTATGAGCTTGGTAACTGAGAGGCTTAGCCGTAGTAGGTTTGGACGTCTAGCATGAAAGAGCCTTTTCTAGTAGCGACAATATACCTTAGTATCTCCGGCGCTTCCAGTCTATATAAAATGAAGTAGTTAGTAGATGGGAGAGGTCTGCAACAATTATAAGATGGAAATCTGTCCTATTGAGTTGCTACAGGGCTGAGGAAGCTGCCTAGCAATCCTCTCCCATTCTTGCTTCTATTGCTGTGTAGCAATATGCTTTGGGTGTAGGTCGGGAATTCCATTTTATTGATCTCCAGAAACTAACAGCTAACATGGGAGAGTTTTTGTTCGTTCATATGGGTTGATACTGTCTCTTTCAGAGAGGCACCTAGTCCACCAACAACCCCCAAGAAGGAGGGCATCTAACCTTAATCTCAATGAATGCTAGTCAGAAAAAGCAGCCCGCCTTTCCCATGACTTTTCGGACCAACCAACTCAAATATGCCTCGCAAGTTTTCTCTGCATTTTGGGAGATTAGAAGAAGAGTTTTAGGCTTAAGGCATGGTAGCTCTATTGCTGCTATACCTTTGCTATCTCATCTGATGTTGTTCACAAAGCAGCTCTTACTATAGACTCGGCTATCCCCCGAGAAAATGGGGGTCACGAACGAGAGAAGAATAAAGGGCCAGAAGGTATGTGAAAGTAGAAGCTAGGACAGAGAGAGCAGAGGATAGGGCTGATTGAATGAATGTCATTTCATGCTGATAGGAATGGAGGTTATCCCCATAATCATTTTCTTCATTATTTTCTTTAACAACCAAACAAATTTAAAATTTTATATTTCTTTATTTTCTTTTCCTTTTCTCTAATACTTTCCCTTACTTATTAAAATCCTTAAATCAAACATAGTGTAACTATACATTTAATTATCATTTATGAATATAAAATATAAGATAGAATATGCATGTTAACCCTCCCATCTCGAATTTTTGAAAATTTTAATTAACTCAAGTTTAGTTTCAAATACTTAAGGTTAAATTTGAGCACTCGCAAAATTTATAAACTTAAATTTAAGCTCAAATCTAATCAAATTTAAATTCAACTTATTAAATTCATGATTCAACTCAACTCTTTAATTTGAAATTATGTGATAGCTTATCCCACAAATGTAACTATCACTTAAAAATTTTGGCCAATTTCCACCTTTAATTTCCTATTAATCCAATAAAAAATGAGCTATAAATTTCTTCTCAATTCCCAAAAGAAGGATAAAAAACTATATGCCTATGAATAAATAACAACAAATGATCAATTCAAAAAAAAAATACAAAACTAATGTCTCTCTTGATTATTACCCGTATCTTATACATAACTTCAAAAAATCATACAATTTACTAGCAAATTGGATCAAAATATATTAATATAATAATTAAAAAAATTAAATACAATCAACAAAATCTATAGAAAATGCCCTGATATGATTAAAACAATCAAAATTAAAAACTTAAACACGAAAAAAATTAAAACATAAGCAAATCAAAAACTCAAAACGGCATAGATTTGTGTCGTACGTCACTCTTCTTTGTTTCCACCACTTATAATTAGTCCCATAATTTTCCCTTTCTCTTAATTCTTTCTGTTCTCCCTGATCTTATATCAAAAAATCTTCCATAATTTTGCTAGCACTTGTTCCCTACTTTGCAGCCCAACGCGCCGGCAAATTTCGTCATTTGTGCCACCTGTGTGGCCGGGGCGGCCTGAACCTTGTCGTACAGCTCGGGATGTTTCTGGTACCATTTCTGATCGCCAGACGGGATGAAATACGCTCCTCTGAGGAAAAGATCGCCCTCCGATACCCATGTCCACTTGCTCCATACGGATTCTGGGGTCTTCTCCCTTCTTGTCACCTGGAAAAATCGAGATGGAAGAAGTTATTGTTGGGTCCCATTTTTATAGGTCCCGCCATGCATGGATATATAGATTTGTACCTGCTTGGCAAAGGGGTGATCGGCGATGTATCTATTGCCCTGGCTGATAATAGTCGGCTGGCTGCTGCCTCCGATCGCGTACATTTTCCAGTGGGTGTAGTCGTTGTTGACGACGTGGATGAAACCCCACCGGCACCTCGGCATCCTCTGCACCATCCTCTTCCCAAAATGGTTGAAAGCAACTGTCACCTGCATTTTCGTGTCGCCTGTGTAGGTGTCGCTCGCGCCAAAAAGCATAGCCTGCAAAAGATGTTAGCATTAGTATGTGGTTTCGGATGGATTAGGGTTGCAAATTGGTTGTTTGCGAGCCTTCACGAGATCAAGCTCGATTTTTAGTTTGAAGGACTTTAAGTGATTAAATTTGAAGCAAACTATAAGTCGATATATAATTAAATATTATTATTTATTTTATTAATAAATATATATATATATTATATTTTTAACTTTTATTTTAGTTTTAGCTCAAAATTTGTATTTTTTTACGATTCACTTAATAATTCGGATTTAATTGAGTTGAGTTGAACCAACTCAAGCTTAATATATATAGTTCGAGTTTGGGTTCGAATATTTTTATTAATTTCAATTTTACTTGACTCGATTATAATCATGCCATCATTTTTAATAGTAAAGTTTTCACCTACCTCGTCGTGATCAGTGAAATGACTGTTGGAGATGGTGACGCCGGTGGATCCCTGGATGACATCGATGAGCCCATCAGCACATCTCGTCATGGAGACGTGATCGATCCAGATATCTTGGGAGCCAAAGATGGATATCCCATCCCCGTCGCTGGGAGTTCGGAAGCCAAAGTGGTCGACGGAGTCCCTAATCATGCCACCATTCTTCCTGACAATATCATGAATCCTCAGGCCATGGATGATCACATTTCTTACATATTGAATCGTTATACCGGCACCGTAGGCAATGTAGACGGAGGCACCGCGGGCGTCAATCGTCTTATCTCCCTGCATGATCAATTCTTGAGATAGGATTATCAGCATGCTTCTCTGAAATATGATCCACAATGGCTCCTTTTGGATCACAGCATGTCGCAAAGTTCCAGGCTTTGGGTTCAAAACATCGCTATCGGATGAATCGTACACAACGTAGATTCTGCCATTCTTCCCACCGGTGGCCTTATAGCCGAAGCCTAAGACGCAGTCGGCCAGTCTGAACCGGTTGTTGGCCCAGTTTGGATCGCATCTCCAGCACCAGTCGATTGGGTTGGAAGCCATGCATGGGCCGAAGTACCCCTTTCCTAGCTTCCTCCTCGTGCTATTTGACCCTGCTGCCCCTATTTCCTTCAATGCCCTGTTAAAGACATATTCATCATGTTGCATTTGAGAAATGTATTTACTTAAGTAATTGTAAGGTAATGTAAGAAACGTATTTGAGAAATGTATTCACCTATGAGTATTCACATTCAAACGACTGACTACTTTTTGTGGTTCGGGCTCGAAGGATTGGAGAGTCCGGTTCCATGCCTCGGCAGCCCTGTTCACCCAATACTCGTCGAATTCTGCAATATTTGCTCTGAGGGTGGGCAAAAGCAAAGCAAAAGCAAAGAGCAAGATGAGGGACGAATTAACCCTAGTTCGCCCCATCTTGCTATATCCCGCCGAAACAAAACACGAATTTTTTTGGAATTTTTTCTTTTTTTGTCTTTTTTCTTTGTACGGCCAGTCTCGGGTCGAACCCTGTCCTTTGGGTTGGGTTCAGACCCTTTTGTTCAGTGAGAACAGGCCGAAACTAGAGTGAAAACAAGGGCCCTTTGGTGGTAAGAAACAGGAACTGTCTTGAGAATGAATTATTTTGTGCTGTGGAAGTTGATTTATATACAAGAATTGCTTGGAAAGACAGTCTTAGGTGGGCGAACATTGGGGAGAAGCAGTGGAATTGCATGGTTGGAGTGGCTCTTAGAGTGTTTTGAGGCAATGTTTTTGGCGGTTCAAATGCGGTGGAAAGAGTAATTGTAGGATTAATTGGCTCCTCTCCAATATAGTATTTCACTAATTACATTCATTACAATTTTATTATGTCATTAATGAATTTATGTCATTATGTCATTCACTAATTATTATGTCATTAATGAATTAATTTAATGACAAGTATAAATTTTTATTAATTACAATTTTACCTCAAATTGAAAAATAGTGGAGATTTTTTAATTAAGGAAACTCACTATTCATTCCTAAAATTACTCCAACTTTTTAGTTACTCAATTCCAATCACTCCAACCAAAGATGGAAATCGAAATTTCATAACTCCACGAAATTCTATTTTCTTTGTACAATTTCTCAAATTTCCCCCCTATATTTCTTGCAAACACTATACATCAATTACTCTATAATCTCCAACTAAGAACAAATAGCATCCAACTAGTAGAGTATGCTACTGCAAATTTCTTTATAATTTGGCAAGTGCAATATTTTTGTTTGTATATATATATATATATATATATATTTTCTAAGTAATATATATAATTTTAATAATTAATGAGCAATTTGCATAAATATATACATATACTAATTAACAAGGTGGTCGCCAGGTGCAATATTTATATTTGTTTTTGCAACAGTATTCCGAAAATGAAAATGAGACATGTGAGAGGTAAAAGTAAGCTACCGATTGTATATAAGATAGAGTACATAATTTATTGTATATAAGTTTTCATAAAAGATATTTGAATTAAATTTCTATCTTTGGTTGGAGTGATTGGAATGGAGAAATTGAAAAGTTGGAGTACTCTTAAGAATGAACACTGAGTTTTCTTAATTAAAAAAATTTCCACCAATTTTTAATTTGAATTAAAATTGTGATTAATAAAAATTTATATTTATCATTAAATTAATTCATTAACGACATGACAATCATTTAAGTGTATAATGAGGGTAATTGGAGAAAAGCTATATTGAAGAGGAGGTGAATCCATAATTGTAAGAGTAATATAGTCAAGATACGTACATAGATTTTGATTTATGGTCATAAATTGTACTAAGTTGTTGGGTTGAATGAGAAATTAGAATTTGCTTTGGTCCACTAAAATGATCATTTTTAAAGTTTTAGAAAAGTATTATTTATAGTATTTGATTCTTGACAATGCATGGAAAAAAAAACAATAATTATTGTATAAAATAAATGATATATTTATTTACCTTTTGATGTGTTAATAATTTTTTACAATTTTAGTGTGCTAAGTAAAAAGAAAAATTAAGACCGAATAAAAGAAAAGAACAAATATTGGAATATTAAGAGTAGGATAGAAAAGAAAACTATCTGATTATTGTTTTTTATTTTTTTATGGTACGTTATGTATTTAATTTCTCGCTTCATTTTGTTCTGCATTTATTTATTTTTCTCTAACTATAGTCACTCTATTTTTTTTTTCAATTGTATTTTTCATGTTATACATTTCCATAAATAAATTAAAATAGTTGAGAAAGTATATTTTTATGTAAAAATAAATTGATATTTTATTAATTATAATGTATTGAAAATTTTAAGTATGTGCCACAATTATTAGTTGGTGGTTGTATATAGTGGGAGTACTGTTTAAAAAATTTGGCTAGACAGGTTGGTTGGATTGGTCGAATCATCGATCACATGTCAAATCAGTCCAGTTTTATGAGAAAATTGGAAGATGAAAAAAATCGTTTTATTTTGTTAAAACTATTCAAACTAGTGGTTGTATCGTTCTAACAAATGAATCGCTCACGGTTTAATTGAACCGGAATGATTTTTCTCCATTTAATTTTTAACAAAATTAATAATTTTTTTAATTTTTTTTGCCTAAGTACAAACTTTTAAGGATAATGTACACCTCAATAAGCTATTTGAAAGTCAAAACAAACATACACAAGAAAAAGGCTTGTCTTAGTGTTAGATCGTTAGTCACTAGCTCATTGCTGCTGCTAGAAATTTCGAACACCCTTGCCTTCACGTTATTGTGCTAATCGCTTTCCAAACCCAATGCCCCAAGTCCACAATTCTTTGTTCAATATAAATATACACAATATATATTGTGTAGTTATAAATATATATTGTATAACAATAATGTTATGATTTAATTACGATTCAATTATGATTCGACCAATAATTGAACCAGAAAATCATAAATTAATAAATTTTGTGATTCAATAAACAGTTTAATTTTTGGAACGTAAGTGGGAGTAAACATTTTAACTACATGATAATACGTAGTGTAAATTATAACTTTACACCCTTAATTTTGTTTTAATTAAATTTGTAAACCAACTTGGCAATTTGATTTGCCATGTCATTATCACTAATTTTTAAGGATTGGTGGATCATTAAACATTATCTTATTTCAATTTGTATTTTACCATGTATTTTATTCATAAATAGCATAATGTGCATGTGATCTATAATTAAATAATAACTTAAGAAAAAACTTTGTATAAGATGAAAGATGCAACACTAATTGAATTATGTAATTCAAACTACTAATGTATGTTTATCAAAATTTCATGCAATTATGATTTCATAACCCTATTCCTTCAATCCAATAATAATTTTAAAAAAAGGTAAATCAAATTTGTTGCACTTAAAATTACAAAAAATAAAATAAAAAAAGAACACTTATTCAACATCAATCCTACAATTCACATCGTTCTTTCCAATTGATATTATTTCATCATCTATTTCATAATATAAATAAATATTAAGTATTCTTTAAAAAAATTAATTATAAATTATATATTTGACATATATTTTTAATATAAATAAAAAAATAAGAAATAAGTTAAAATAGAAAATTCAAAATGTGAATTCTCATTCTCTTTCTTCCCTTTCTTTAGTGCAATTATTACTTCCTTTTCTTGCTTTGATTATAAAAAGCATTGGCTACCTTTGTTCATTAATACAGCCCAAAGGCGGCCCAATTCTTTTGCAATTGAGATTATCTCGGCCCAATCATTTCGAGCTTACGTATTGTCGAAAAAGAAAGTTGAAAATGATGAAGTCCTTTTTCACCAAGGAAGTAAATTACCTCCTAAATATATTATTATTATTTTTTAATTCTTTATATGTAAGATTGTAAATAAGCCAAGCTTATAAAAAATTTTAAGTTCAAGCTTGGCTCATTTTAAAATATACGAACTCGAACTCTAAATTTTAGGTTTAATCTTGAGATTGCTGATAAATATCAAGATCAAGCACAAGTTCGATAAACTTATAAGATATTGAGTCACGATAGAACTTGAGCTAAGCTCGAGCCCCTCCAGTATCTTTCACATTCAACGTGCGAGCTTGAACTCAAGCTTGTTGGGCTTCATTTAGTTCTCATTGTTTCATGTGAAACTATTGAGAAATTCTATTTATCAGCAAATCTAATAGCAGCATTAATTTTATTTTTTATAAATTCCAAGATTAATGTTTTGACTTTTAAAGTTTGAATATTAAAATATAACAATAAATTTGTTAAGATAATGAGAAATTTTTATTTCATACTTGTATTATTAAATTTGAAAAACATGCAGTAATCATATATAATATATTATACAATAAAAATTTATTATATAATTATATATTTTTATACAATTGTTTGAATTAGAAAATTTACATTTTTTTCAAATATATCATGCTATTTATTTTTAGTATTTTATATATTAATTAGTATCTTATAAATTATTATGTATTAACAAGTAATATATGAATGAAATTAAAAATTATCTAAATATGTGGCACATATTTTTTTAATATTATTTTTATATATTATTTAATATATACATATTATTTTAAAAAATACCAATGTTTATAAACCGACTCACGAGCCTTTAAGCTACCATCGTAAAGTTCAAACTTAGTTCCATTACAAGTCAAGTTCAATAAGCTCGGTTGAAGATTGAATAATCTCAAGCTCAAGCTAAACTTTTTCAAATCGAATTAAGCCAGCTTAGCTTAACTTACACCCCTATGACTATATATCACAATTTCCTTAATGCTAAAAGAAATTATTTGCAGTACTTGCAACAAATTTTAATATTCTTTTTAGTATTTTTTAATTTTACTTATTTAGACCAAATTGATTTGCTGAGCAGTCATTAATTGAATAGTGATATACTCAATACATGTGTGAAGTTTGATATTCAAATTATAATAAATATTTAATGTACATATATGTGTTGATAAATAAAAAATAAAAAATTAAATTGACTCCAATGACTTGCAAAATATTTAGAGCAAATAAGGAGCACAATGCATATCAAGCTCCAAACGTTATATTTTTAAAAAGAAAACTCTCACTTTGATTTAAAATGAATTAAATTATATTATATATTAATAGCTGTCAGTTAATTTTAATTTTAATTTTTTAAAATGTAATAGACTGAACATAAACATATTATTTTGTTTAATAAGATATCAAATATATGCTTAACTCTATCAAATAATAAAATGAATTTATAAAACAATTTTTGAAGCTCAATAAAAAATTAAACAAACTTAAACAATAACATGTTTTACTAGAATTAATTTGTTTGTAGAAATTTGGCTATGTCGGGAATACTACTAGAAAATATTTTTATTTTTTGAAAATAATTTTTTTTAAAGATATAAAATTTCTTTAAAATATTACTAAAAATTTTAATTATTTCATATATTATACATAAAAAACTTATGTACTTATGCCTCTCAATTATTATTTAAAAATAAAGATATGAATTCTTAATTACGATCTCCCTAAATAATATAAAAATCTAACGTGACGTTGCTAATAAAACAAAATTTTATACGGAAAAAATATTTAATATAAAATCTATCATTTCTCCAAAATAATAAAAAAAAAATCCTCATTTTCAATTTATTTTCTAAGGCCACTATCAAAACGTTATCCCAAATATAATTTTCAGACATTTTCTAAAGAAAATAACAATAGACAGATAATACAATAAATTTATTTCCACATTTAAATTCCCAAATTGCCCAAACAAATACCACTCTCGAGAGGAACAATACACCCCAGTTGCGCTGTCGCCCAACCGCCACGTGTACTCCCAATTCCCAAAATACCCTTCAGTTGATTCTATTCCGCATTCCAACAAATGAATCCGACGGTCCATACGAAACCGCTGCTCACCCCCGACGTCATGAACGGCTCTAATTCACTGATGAACAAGCCCTTCACAAAAAAACCCGAGCAAGAAAATTTCCATTTATTTATATCTTTCTTATTGCTGCTCCAAAAGGATTGAATTGTAGAAATTCATTTTCTCTGTGATTTTTTAGTTTTTTTGTTTTGATTTTTCTGTCGTGGGTGAAGAAATCATGGGCAAGGGTCCAGGTCTCTACTCTGATATTGGCAAGAGAGCTCGAGGTTTTGTTTTCATTTGTTGTTACTGCTGAAGTTCTATGCTCAATTCCCATTTTTTGGTTCTTTCATTTCATTTGTTTTTATGTATGACTGAGGATTTCTTTTTTTTCCCTTTGTTTTTTGATGAATTAGATCTTTTGTACAAGGATTACAACAGCGACCAGAAGTTCACAATCACCACCTACTCTCCCACTGGAGTCGTAAGTTTTCTTTTTGGGTGGTACTTTTGTAGATCTGACTTTGTTATTGTTATAGTGTTTTTTTTAAAATATATATATATATATATATATATATATGCGGGAGCTGTGGTTTATGTATTGATTTTTCTTAATTATCTTGAGTTTGTGAATGTTGTGATTTTATTTTTATTTTTTCTTATGCGCATTTTAGATATATGCTAATTGTTTGTCTAGATTTTGTAGCGAATGTTAAGGTTGGGTTATGCAGGTTTCTATTTGCATGCATTTGCTTTGTGAGGATGCAAATTTTTGTTAGTTGTTTCTATTGTTTTGGTGTTGATGATGTACACTGTTTGGATCTTTTGCTGGATTTACATTCCTTTATTAAGTTGCTCTGAACTTATTGGACTTGAATCCCATTTCTAATAAGATTCTGGTGTAGAAGTACGTCTCCATTAGTATTTGGTAACCGTGTAGGTGGGAGTATGATTGGTAATTTGACAGCAAAAGCACGGGACAACACAGTTTGCATGTTGATTTATTGCACCCCTCTGCATCTAGGTTGGGTTTAGGTTCATTGTAAAGTGAACATTTGGGTGTTTGTTGAATTTGTTGATGAAAACATGATAAATTGAACAACTTTTGTTTGACCAAAGTAATTTGTGATGCGGAGTGGTTCTGATTATGAATTTATACTTCTTACGTGAAACCATGGATATTGGGACTTGGCTTTTGGTGAAGGAAGTACGGCTTTTTTTGTATCTCAAAAAAGAATGCAAAGGAAATTTTTGTACGCGTAAAATTATATGCTGTGCTTATTTATGCATCTACATCTGATTCTTCTCTTTCTCATGATTCTTACTAACTGACCATATTATAGAAGTGTTTAGATTCAAAAGTGTGTGAGAAAAGGAAAGCATAAGGAAGTTCATCTTTGGTCATTTTATGTTCATTTTGGATCTGTACGTCCTAAATCTTATATCCAAGTGGAGTTTCAATGAACTAGAAAAGCATATTTTGGGTCCTCATGTAGTATATTGATGTTAACTTCTCTATGTTTAACATGTTCTTATTTGTTTATTCTTTTTCTTTCTTTGTCGCAGACTCTCACTTCAACAGGAACTAAGAAAGGTGACCTATTTTTGGCTGATATTAACACTCAGTTGAAGCACAAGAACATCACCACTGATATTAAAGTGGACACAAGCTCAAATGTATGCCTCACCCTTCTGTCTCCTTGTATTGTGTTTTCTGAAGTCTTTAGTTTCCAATTTTCCTTCTCCACTTGTGGCCAGGAAGAAAATGGGAGCAATCTTTTCATGATTATGGCTTTAGTAAAATTCTCTTGTGAATTGTTGAATTATACTGACAGTGGATTTATTCCTATTTTTGAAAAGTTAACTGACTTATGGATCCAATGCCAGCTCTTGACAACTGTAACACTTGATGAGCCTACTCCTGGATTGAAGACAATATTAAGCTTCAGAGTTCCCGATCAAAGGTCTGGGAAGGTAAGCTAAATTCCAAGCTCTTTATCTACTGCAATTTGAGCCTCCTGTCCAATTCTTTGTTCCATTGGCCATTGTAGTTGGAACTTCAATACTTGCATGACTATGCGGGGATAAGCTCAAGCGTTGGGTTGACTGCAAACCCCATTGTGAACCTTTCTGGTGTTTTGGGGAGCAATAAGCTTGCTCTCGGGAGTGATGTGTCTTTTGACACCAAGGAAGGAGCATTTACCAAAGTGAACTTTGGAGCAAGCTTCACAAATATTGATCTTATAGCTGCTTTGACACTGTAAGTGGTTTCTGTTGCTTGGGATTATTTGTCATTCCTCCTAATTTGTTTGGATAAATGGTCGGACATGCTCTTAAATTGACTGAGACTTTCTTCCCTGTATGCTTAATTAATCTCTCATGTTTTAGGAACGACAAGGGTGATACCTTGAGTGCATCATACTACCACATAGTGAGCTCTTTGACCAACACTGCTGTTGGAGCAGAGGTGACCCATTGCTTCTCGACTAACGGGAATATCTTCACTGCTGGTGTTCAGCACACTTTGGACCCATTCACTACCGTTAAAGCACGGATGAACAATTTTGGCAAGGTGAGTGCTCTGATCCAGCATGAATGGCGTCCCAAATCGACCATCAACCTGTCGACTGAAGTGGACACTAAGTCCATTGACAAGAGTGCCAAATTTGGGTTGGCCTTGGCCCTCAAGCCATGAGTAGACTGGTTCTTTTGGTGGCTTGGCTTATCTTGGTCCTTGTAGAAATAACGTAGGTGGTTGCTTGAACTTGATTTCCTAGTTCTCTTTTTCCCATTCATCAGTTGTGAACTAGTATCCCTTTTGGTCTCAGGTTTGAGCCTGAAATTTTCTGCAATCAGGGCTCCTTCCATTTCTTCTTTGTGGTGTCTTCAAATTTTTGTGGTTTGGAAGGTTATAGACTTCTTGAAAGAATGTCATACCATAAACCAATTCTGCATATGACAAGATGCATCATGAGAATAAATTGAATTTCACTGGGATATTGTTGCCTTGGCATAATGGCATGGTGAAATCTGGGAGCTCTAAAGGGAGGATATGGGCTTTGTGATTTTCTTGCCAAATCTCTTGCAGTGAAGAAGCCGTCAAGAATTAGATGGCAATTGTATTTATGTTTTGTCATATAATTAGTTTATTCCTTTAAGAAAGATGATCAATCATGAAACAGTTACAATCACCTTTTTTACATACCTAAAGTTGTGTATCTGAAATGGTATTGTCGCGTTTCATAGGAGTGTGGAGCTTAATATATAAAAGAACAAAATTGAAAAGTGTTATACGCCCGTTATTAGGAGCTAGAACTGGTGGTTGAGAATTATTGGTTTTAAGGGTGCAGCCAAATCGAGTTTATTGAGTTCAAAGTAAATTTCGAATTTGAAATATATATTAAATTTGAACTTAAGTTGGACAAATCTTAAATTTTAAGTTTGAATTCAATTCAATTTAATTAAACTTGAATTTTCAAATAAATTAATAAATAATTGTAGAACAATTACTAAAAACATGGGAGTGTTCGGTTATGTTTCTGCATAACAATGTTGTTTTAGGAAAATATAATTAAATATATTCCTTTTTTCCTACAAAATACATATTTTTTAATATATACATATATTATATATATTTTATTATTGTCTATTAATAAAAAAATCATTCAATTTCTTTTTCACATCAAAAATTCAATAAAATCATACCTCAAGAACCCAACAAAAAAAGTATTGATTTGATTGTTATAATAAAAAATGACTCCTCCAAAATATAAACAAATATATCAAATAACAATTTTCACATTCTCTAGTATTTCATTCTCCCAAAAAACATAATAAAATCAAATAAAAAACATAACCCTATAATTTTGAATTGAAATTTAAAATAAAATAATTATATAATATATGGTCATTAAAAAAATAAAACTTAATTATATATTAAATAATAAATTCATCAGTCTTGAAGGCTAATTTAAAAAATATTTTAAAAAAAATATTTACAAAACTACCGTAGCCCTAGGAGTATTGTAAAATTATGATAAGACGTGGCTGCAAGTCACGCTTTTAACTATGTTTTCTATTTTATTTTATTTTATTTTTGAATGGGAGGAATTAAGAGGTGTGCTCTTAATTCGATTGCAACAACC
>JACGDI010004513.1:1065418-1076931 GCA_014898725.1 Jacaranda copaia
TTCACGTTTGTTCTTGGTTGCAGATCTCAAGCCCAAAAACATTAAAATCCACCGAAGTTTCGGACCGATAAGCTCTTTGCAGTTTTATATATATTAATTAATAACAAAATATATAACTATATAAAATTAATTAATATAAAATATAAAATTAATTATATAAGTATTATAAATGTTTAAATATATGTTATAATATAATTAAATTATATAGACCGGTCTAATAGGCTTTATAAATTTTTTTAAAAGTATATATATAACGTTTTTAATTAAATAGACTTTTTTAAAAATCTAAATCTGATTTATTTATTAAATAGATTATATCAAACTACACTTCAAATAGGTTAAAACGTAGGCCCCTTATGGACGGCCTAGCCTATTCTCATCCCTAGTGGTGGTTGTAGGTGAGTAATTTGGCTCCTAGCGGGTGGGGCCATTTATGTTTCGGTGGTCGCAGGTGAGTAGTTTGGCTCCGAGCGGGTGGGGTCATTTATGTTTCGATGGTTGCCCGTCCGAGCAATTATAATATACTTTTTGTAAGTGAACCGAATATGTATACTATTACGTCACGATCATTTACCATACCAATAATTACATCACTAAATGATTAATCTCCAAACGTTTCCTTCTTTCTAGACCGTTATGTAGTGTATGCTTTCTTTCGTAATCATTGTTCATTATTTCATTCATTTGATTCCAAAGTCAGCTCCAATCTTTAAAATTTCCGGGGGGTAAAAAAATGAAGGAAGAAGGTGAAGGAAGGGAAGAAAAGTGTTACCTCATTTGACTTGATTGACCAATTAGGCATCACGAGGGGTTGCGCAACATCATAGTATTCACGTTCAATGGCCCAGAGATTCACTTAAAACAAAATCCACCAAATAAACAGCAAAAACAAAAACATAATTCTAAATCATATAATTCCGTGGAAGTACTTCTCTTGCACTTGATTCCGTTAAAACTGTATCAGTAAAGCCCATTAAGCAAAAACATGGAGAAAGAGCCTCTAACTTGAATTTCTATCTAACTATGATATGCATGAACAAATAAATAAAGAACAATTTGCATTCAACTGCAACGGTCAGCTTTGATTGGTTTAACTCTCCTCCAAAACTTTTTCAGGCTGGTACTTTGAACCACCGAAACGTTGATGTACCACAAAGGAAAGAACAACATGAAGTCGAATTATTACTTACCGTTAGTGTTTCCATGCTTGTGGAAGGGCCATAGATTCACCAGGCGTTCTAAAACTGCTGCACTTTTGGAGAAGTAGCCTGAGAATCCTTGAGGAACTGACGGTGGGGGGAAATCTTCAGCTGGCATCGCAAATGGACGCATCATCTTCTCCATCATCTCTAGAGTTAAATAAGATCCAACTTCCTGCAGCCTCTCAGGACCCATTATGGGCAAGGTGTGCTCCTGATGCAATGAAGCTGCCTCACTATCATTTCTCTGCTCAAAATGAAGACAAGCAGACCAAAATTGGCTCACCAAGAAAATCAAATGTCATTCTATAAATGAAATCCATTATTGGTAACGTTTGAGATGGATGGTTATGAGCTAAAACAGTCGGCCAAGTAAATGACAGAAACCGAGTCTTCAATCTAATTACTATATATCTACGTTAAGATATATCGTGAATATTTAATGCCAGCGTTAAATAGAAACCAGAAGCATAATGCTGTTAGAAAGAATTTCTAAAATCATGTCTTGGTTGAAGGTTACCTCCAAAGGGGATAAATCTGCACCTCGGCTAAATGTCATCTCCAAGCGAAATCTCTTCGGATCTTCTAAAGCCACCTGCATTCAATTTTAGATTCTGGTTATGCTAGACAAACAATAGTAGAAGGTGTTAGACTATTAAACATCAACAATCAACAATACATCAATGTGTTATAGATCTGGTTTGAAGTAAATTACCGAAAGCACAGACAGAAAAAACATCCCAGCTCTACTTATTTGGGGCTAGGTATATTTCTATAGTAATGTCTGACGTCCCAAAATGAAAATTCTTTTATCTCTAGGCATACTTGCATTTGATTTCTGATCAGTACCATTTTATTTAATGGATGCAAATTTGCTAATTCTTTTTCATGTCACATTGGTGATCACCAATATGAAAGAATCCTTTATGTTATGATAACCCAAATTTGGCTTCAGCCACATTCCATGGGGGTGGATCAGAATGCACCAAAATGAAAAGTGGTCATGGGTAGAGGTTGACTCGGTAATGGATTCCTTCAAGGATCATTCCATGGAAAAAACAACAAATGCAAACCGATCTTTTTGAACTTAAATATTTACAGGAAAGATCGTAAACATTAGATTAAGTTACCAACCTCCGTGTTCTCAAACAACCTCAATACAATGTAACTCATGTAATCAAGCTCCTTTGTCCTGTACAAGCGTTCCAAAGCATTATCACAAACAAGGCTAGGTTCTCCTTGAAGAGATTCATCCAGGTTGCAATAACGGAGAACATTCATCAATGAATGGATATGAGATTCCTGTCATTTTATAACAAATAAAGGTCAGTCCAATTCGGATTGGAGACTGATGAAAGCACAGACAGTTTCGGACCTAAAAAAGGCAACTTGCAACAGGGAAAACAAAAATCCAAAAAATAAAGGACAACACACTTACTGAAGCAATTGACAATGACTCATATTTTAAGATAATTGCAGGAAACAGAGTTGAGGACAAAAAGAAATCAACCAATCCATAATGTTTACTCACCGAAGTAAAGTACAGCCGTGTTCGCACATGACGCTCTGGTGTTTTCACGTTTGCATACCTGGTGGAAGAAGAAAAAAACATGTATAATTGGAAAGAAACGGCTTCCAACATTGTAAATGATAATTTTCTTGGCAGGAGTTAATCATAATGATCAATGACAATCAATAAACACTAAGGACAGTGTGTGCTTGTGAGTAATGAAGAAATATAAAAATATTTACTTTGGGTCCAGACGGTATTTAGTTTCTTTGTCATCGTCATCATCTTGATCCATTGACATTTCACTGTTAAAACTAGATCTTCTTGTGCCTTCAGTCTTACTGTGAGATTTTGAATGGTAATCTATATCTTCTTTTCCAGTGCTAGGGACTTCTGAATTCTTGTCTTGATTACTCTTCAATTCTGCAACACTGATTGCTTCCTCACGTGTATTTCTCAGATCAATCAAAATTTTTCCCAACAAGCGACGAGCAATCTGAGATCCACAATAAGGTTTGTGCATGAGGGATCTGTTATAGTTTTACAGGGAACTGTGTAGAACATCAACCAGTGTTTGTTTGTGTGTACGTATATATATATATATATATGCATATAAGTATTATTAAGAAGAGACTTCTGCAAATTGTGATGAAATATATATGCCAAAACACATGATAAAACATTTTCAGGTATAGAGAGAATTTCTCCATTTAACCAGCTGCTTGACTGCTTAATGATCAGATAAGCTTGCCTACAATTTTCCAGAACAGCATAGAGAAACTTTCGGCAAGAGGATAGCACATCATCAAGTAGTAAAAGTACTGCAATGTAACTTCAGACCCATCGTAAGTCTCTGCAGCAGTATGGATAATCCACAAGAAAGTGAAATGAATCGATACTGTTCTATATTTCTACATCTAGTATAAAGTGAGATCTGCAGAAGTTAATCCTTTTGCAGCAATTTTTAAGCGTGACAAAAAGGATCCAGATAACATGGCATCCTCACGTTTAATAGCATCATCATAAATCTTGAATTTGTGGTGGGTCATTTTGTTTCATCCAATCACTTAGGTTCATCTGCCAATCTAGTTTACCCCAGCCTTTCACAGTCATACATAGTTGAGGAAATTGCTGTAAATTTGATGAAAGTTTGACTTAAGGAAAATAGATTGCAATATCAAAAATTATAGCATTAAATCTACCTTTGATCCAATTTTTAGCTTTTGCCACGGATTGATACCATATTCATTTGGAATAACACCATCTGCAAGTAACTGAAGAAAAACAAAGCCACAGAACACTAAGCATCAGTAATCTCCCAAGACCCAAACACAGTAAATGCTTTGCCTGACGGTAAAATGAAAAAGGATGTGGCACACGATTAAAGTATTCCGAACTTCAGGGAAAAAAGTTTAAATCTCTCTTTCTCTGTGTCTGTGTGTGTTTTGTGGGGCTGGAAGGATGGACATGGTGCAGTTGAAACCTATACAGAGAGCACACACATTAAAAGAATTGGATGATTCATACCTGAGCAACTTTGAATAGTTCATCTAAGCCTTCTAGATTAAGATGTGCATTGTGCAATAGATCATATCTGTCAAGATGAAAAGCTGAATAAGGGAAAATCATAACCACAGATAGGACATCAAATGTGAGTCTTCTCTCTAGCTCTACTTTCAAATATCAAACATCTTTGAGTTATATTCGTATATCACACATAATTTGTTGTTTATGCTAATGCAACAAAAGAATGAATCTCCAAGTGGATTGGCACAAAACCACATTGAATCCTCCCCAGCCCACTGCACCCCATCCTTGAAGGTTCTTTCCTTCTGTTAAAAATTCACCCAAAGGCAAAAACACAAGAGAATAACAGGAACATGATGGCCCATAAAACAATAGAACCTGTAACAAAATTTTAGCTTACATCACAAGCACCATACTCCATTATTCCTTGTGAATGTAAAATGGGCATGAAGGAACTTCACTATACACATAACATGATATTACCAAAATTGAAATACTAATCCTTACTTGCAAGAATCATAAACATCAGGAATTTGTGTGATATCAAACCGCCTGCAGTTGTGTTCAAATTGTAAGTTAGTTAAGCTTCCAACAGAAGGAGTCAGTCAATTCTGATATAGAAGTATGAACTAAAAAATTTTATTTATTGTGGAAAAAGAAAAATAAGAAAAGGAAAAATGGTCAGAGAAGACTTCACCCTTTGCGTTCATTGTACAAGTCTCTCTCAAGTTTTCTCCATCGAGCAAACATGAGAAGAAATCCCTCACTGCCACAAGGTAACCCCGCAGCAATCCGGTCAACATCTATATTTGTCTTACCAAGTGCCTTGGCTTGATCATATGGAGGAATTACATCATATGAGCTTGTCTCAGCAAGTTCCTCATCTTCATCCTTGGCAAGAAGTCTTACTTGTTCAGTAACCTTCTTTGTTAACTTGACCTAATAATGATCATTATATACACATCAAAACCCACAGATAATAATAAAAGGAAGCTGTCTCATTACCAAGTAGAACATGTTTGTTAGTTTAATTTAAAGAACATACTAGACAAGGAAAAGACATGAAGATACAAGATGTTAGCACTCTTTACCAATTTGGGTAAAAGTTCAGATGCATTTGGAGGAAGTCCGGCTCCATCAACCATCCATGGTTTTTCTGGCAAGCCACTGCTATGAACAGCTTTTGCTCCAGAAGTTATAATCTCATTTATTCTGGCCTGAGGAAAACCAAAAAGAATATATTGATTAAGAAAAAAGTAAGATTTTCAAGCCACTGAAAATTCTTCTTCCAATTCTTGACAAATTAATATTCCAAGACTGGTCAGGCCACTAAGACAAACCTTAGCTTCTTTTATCTCAATACTGGCATTGTCAAGTCCATCCAACATTGAGGAGTCCTTGCTGACAAGTGAAACCTTAAAAAGATACAAGAAAATGAAAGAGTGATAACACCTACAAAATAACAAGTCAGTAATAAACGATATTGATGTTACTAACCAAAATAGGCGTCAATTGCCCTTCCAAGTCAAGGAGACCCTTAGCAAAAGCAGCTGCTGACATCTGCCAATAGTAAACAAATAACTTAAGTGATCAATTCATTAACAGGTGTGTTAGGAATGCATGACACATGAAGGAGCCAGAATGGAATTTGTAATAGCCATAACATTATCCCAAATATATCCAACGACAAAGAGCTTGTGGATTCATTGAATGCACCAACTAGAATCGGAAACATAACCTGCACACGGCCTTCATCCGAGCTGTATATTTTTAGGTCATGACGATATGTACTATGGAGACGAAGCAGGCCAGTACCTTCACCTGAGACAGTAAAAGATAAAACACATTAAAAAACAAAAGTAGCACATGTGGAGAAATATCTCCAAATTTCATCAAAGAGAATATCATGCAACCCAAGTTCAAGTCTGAGGAGAAAATATTAATTGAACATACTCACTGCAATATGAGAAGGAAAGCTTGAAAGCTACAAGCTACTTACACTAAGGATCTTGGACCCACAGGCCACAAAAGAGGAACATCAAAATACATAAATTTTACCCCACAGACGTCATGCATGAAAGTTAGCCGAACAAATTTTGATCAAAAGCCAGAATTAAAGCAGCAAGCACAACTGGAGATCTTGATGGCTAACTGCTAACCTGGATACATTTTATTCCGAAAATACCTGCCCAGTTCTTCAGCCTGCCAAGAAAATGATGAGCTCATTGCAGGACATAAATGCTTTAATAGATAAGTTATCACACAGTACACAGTACTGTTGCATAACAATAAAACTAGTTCTTACATGAGCAATTTGCAGGAAGTAAATGAATCCTTGCAAAGAACTATAAATTTCTTTAGCATCTTTTTTTCAGTTGAAAAGGTTGCTAAGGGGAAGGGTCAGAACCCTATTAGCAGAACAGAGCCAGTTTACTGGGCTGACTTCCATGCCCAACACGAGTAGTTTAACTCACCACTACCTCATAAGAGGATAAACAATCAATTTTGCTTTCATTGCTATAAACTTTTGAAGAAGTATTCAAATAGCCAATGCATAGTTTACAAATTCCGGTTAGTTATATATCCATTTCACGTTTTGAGACTATAAATTATATAGATCAACATGCATCATACATCACAATTGTCACCTGCTTTCTGCCAGCATGAGTAAGAACACCACCATATTTAAGAACCATCAGGGCCTCAGTAGGTCGTTCTTCTTCTCCTTCTCCATCAACTTTTGGAACCTTGACCCACTTTAATGGCTTAAGTTGGACCTTTCTATATATGCCAGAGAAATGCCCCCCCTGGATAACAAAATACATAAACAGTCATTTGAAAAACCATTGCAAGCATCTCCAAGAAATCCCTTGAAATCCAAGTAGCTAAAAAAGAAGAAGAAAATATAAAATTATGACTCAAAATAAAGCTCATCCCTCGATGAAAGAAATCAAAACTAAAAGCTCTTCAACAAGTAATAGTATTTAAATTACTTAGGCAGAGGCAAAACAGAATGGAGCTGCATGCGGGGTTCCAACATTAGGGATTCAGGTGGATGTTTAACAACAAATATGGGTTTGCCAGATAACATATTCTTCTTCTTCTTTTCTTTCTTTTCTCTTTTAATTTTTCTTTTTTAGTCATTGGTTGGAGATATCAAATCCATGGATTTGGACATTGCTCAACTCCACAATGAGGAAGTGACAAAATCAGTCACCGCCAACTTGTACGTGAAAAAGCTAAAGGATTGGGTACTTTCAGTAAACTAAGTGTCACATGAGAGAGAGAGAGAGAGACTTGCAGGCTGCTAAATAGTTTCACATCAAATTTTGGGAACCTGACAGGTAAACTTAGAGAAATCAAAGGGAGATGAGATGTTATTCCTCCCTTGTTTAAGATCATATCTTAAAAATAGTTCATCCAACCTATCCTTGTTTCCACAAATTTTCATGGCTTCGACAAAATGAAACACACCAGAGCTGGACAAAATTTTTTGGCAGATCCGCTATGTCCATCACTTCGTTCAAGGATAGATGGATAAGCATGTAGAGATTTAGAGTTGAAGCTACTAAAATGATACAAAATTCAACTTCTCAACCAAAACAGTGAACAAAGAAATTTTGGTGTATACAATTTAAGCATTTAGTTTAAAATTGACCTCCTCAAGCACAGCTTTCACTTGGCGAAGCTTTTCAGCATGCTCAATGTCTTCAGCTTCACTATCACTTTCACGACCAGGTCTGGATGATAACATCACCATCAGTACCAAGTGATCTTACAGAGAATTTAACAGGCAGATTAAGAAGTTGAACAAATAATGTTATTTAAACAACCTAACAAAAATCATGCTATAACTACTATTCTCTTTAAGTTTAAGATCATAAACTAAATTGGCTAACAAAGACAAGCATTTCACAAGTAAATTAGTTTTGGGAATTAAATTAAGAAACATTTTTACAAACCTATTACGAGGTACTAAAATCCGTGTCGCATCCAAAAGATCTTGCAACTGAACTGCACTTTTCAGCTTTGTCTGTAGAAGCGAACAAGAGACATTGACAAGTTAAAACACATTTCTTGTACCTGATGATGAGAGTAGCATCAACAAGACCGCGAGAGTATTGAATAATTAATAAGTACCTCTGCTCTAGGTTTGCCCCCATTATATTTTAACATCAAATTTAACAGCTTTTCCTCAGTAACTTTCAATTTCACTTTCTGCTTTGGAGTTCTATCACCACTGGAGAGGCATAGAATGATATCTCAAGGGAGGACAAAATATACAAAGTAAAATAGAGACAATGGCAAAGGTGATATATCTCACTGACGAATAATGGCGATCACACAACGTAGCTCTTCAGATTGCCCAAATGTCCCAATTAGCCCACTTCCTTGCCGTGTTAGCCCTTCAGATTGTTGAACTGGCTCATTGACCTTCCATGGTAGAGTTGGAGGAATCGTTGAAGAAAGATGAGGGGCTTTAGCATCAAGAAACATCTTCCTCAAGACACAAGCAGCATCATCATAGTATCTGCATTTAATAAGGAATAATCAGATTCAGGAAGAAAAAGGAAGGGGAAAAAAAGAAAAATGAAAAGAAAAAGAGAAAAGAAATGAAGGAAAATATTGGGAAAGAAAAGTAATAAAGGCATTTGCAGAACTTCAGGATCGACTGATGCTCTGGCTTGTAAAGACTACCAAGAAGAAGCTATTAAATCAATCTCTACAGTCCATAAGGCCAAAAAAGATAGCCTGTAGACCTTATTTGTAGAACAGGAAGACAAATAATTTTTATAATAATTCCTGGTTAATGCCCATCAACTAACTCGTCATGTAATCTCAGAAAGGCAAATGAAATCAGAAACCAGAAAATTTACTTGTGAGAGTTCTTAACAAAGCTCCATCCATTGACATCACAAACATAGGATCGTCCCTCACAACGCAGAAGATCAAATCCGCAAACCTGGACAACATCATGAAAGATAAGTCACTAAAGCATTGCCAAATAGACTCGTCATAGAAAGATTGCCGGATGGCATTCTTATATCCTCCCTGCAAACTTAATGCAGTGAATATACAAGTTGTGAGTTAACAAAATAATAAGTGGAACCATCAACAAAATCTTAACCAGTACGTTATATAAACTAAGACCAATTGCCACTCCATAAAATCCAAAGCAACTAAATCAGTCCAAATTTGATCCTAAAGGAGAGAATAAAATTTGGAAAAAGCCCAATGAGATGGAAAAACTTGGTAGAAATATCTCTCATGATGGGTGGCAGCCAAATGGTATAGTACCAACCAGAGACAAAAATAAGCTATCACTAAAATGTGGGAAGAAAGCAGACTCAAAGTCTATTTATTATGCAACATAGTTTAGTGTAGGTAATTCAGGCAAGACATCTTTATTTGAAGTCTATCCAAAAAATTCAAATGATTTGCCAAAAGCACAAAAAGATATTGTGGAGATGCAAGCCAGGGGATGTAAGGGAGACCGCAAAAGTGAGCTCAGTAACTGAAAACTGTTTTCCATTGATTAACCAAATAAAATTTTCAAACAGAACTTAATGAATGAGATTGCAACCAGAAATACACAATTAAAGTTATCAATGACTTACAGCTTGCCTAAATGCAATGCACACCTCTCTTGCCATTTGCTTCTCAGTTGGAGTAAGTAGAACAGGATATCTGACCTGAAAAGGAAGTAGCTCTCAGAGCTAGTAAATGCCATTCAAACTGAAGATCGTGAATAAGAAGATTTGAATAAAAAATTTCACCAATCCAAAACTTGATGTGGTGAGAGATATCAAAATTCAGCACCTTTATTCTGTTGTTACAGGGAACATATAACCATACAGCACACTCAAACATAAGTTTTCTATCAGAATAGAAGAAAAGGAAAAAGCAGGAATGTTAGCAGATTCCTTATGGATCTGTCCATATGAGGGAGTAGAGCAGGAAAACACAAGTGAGAAGCCATTGATCAGTTTGCCTTGTACAGGCCTAAAACCAACAAACAAGAGAAAAATGACATATTGATCTATATTATCATTTTGTTGCTTTTCGCTTCTAGAGATGTAGGGGAACCCAAGGAACAGCAGAAGTGATGGGCAATGAACAATGGAAGTAGGCATGCAGAAAAATAGTTACCTACCTACACCCAGTGATGCAAAATGTTGCGCTTTATACACTAACTCATATATTAAGATATTAACATGGACAACATAAGAGAAAAGCTTAACTTAGAAGTGGAAGAAAAAACCAAATGCTTGAAATCATTATCAAATTTGTTAGTGCATGTCTGAATTACTTACTTCTTTACCATCAGGATTTCGCATAACAACGCCATCGACCACAGGAGATTTTCTTGCCTCTGCATGAGCATACTCAGGGCCCACTGTATATACCTAAGATACAACAAGTTAAACTATATTGTTAATCAAATGTAGACGAGAATATCCATGCAGAGCAGAGCTTCAAATGGCATCATGATAACAATATAGAATGTATAAAAAATCTGAAACGATGATTTCTCTTCACCCCTTCTTTCTGTTTATAATATTTTTCTATATTTTTGGTGTATCAGAAATTTTGAAGCACTCATATACTGAAAGATAAAAGTTTCACAAGGATGTATTGACTGAAGACAGCAAAAGCACTGATCAAACAACCTTCACATCCGTTCCCCCAGTAGGCATAAATTCCTCATATATATAAGACCCCTCACGTCTCACCCTTCTGACTTCAGGATGAAATTCACTCGAGCGATTACCAACCTGACAAAGAAGTGAAAATATTGATAATTTTTTTAATGAGAACAAAAAACAGCACAAAACATTATTATCTAAAAAGGAAGAATCCATACCCCATAGTGCTCATCAGTTCAATAACACATTCCAAATCAGGAAAAAAAATAACAGTTATTTGGGCATCAGATCACAATTCTAATTACCAACTATTCAAGTAATCCGCATAGGATCAACAAAACCAGTTTTCATTTGCCAACCAAACGAATGTTTTGATTTCAACTGATTAAGAAGCTTTTCTTAAACCAAATAAAATAATCTAAAGCGAAAGGGGCCTAACAAGAATAAGTCACATATTTAACAAAGCAACCTCAAGGATGATGAACTATAACACTCATTGAGCATGGGACCTGTAGTTTTTTTGTGCCCCAACACCACCCAAAAAAAAAAGGAACACCTGAATTCCAACAAATATTAGTATAGTAATATGCATATAAAATAAAATCAAGAAACTTATCTTCCCTGAGTCTC
>JACGDI010004513.1:1076960-1089915 GCA_014898725.1 Jacaranda copaia
AAAAAAAAAAACCCAACCAACTAAAAATAAAGAAAAAGAACAAAAAAATGGAATTCCAAGTAATGACGATCTGATTCCAAGTGAAATGAATAAGAAACTCTCATATCATAGCAGAAGAATACTGAAATAAAGAAAATATATAGCAAGCCTGTTAGGAACACTGAAATAGTACATGAAACATATACTTTACTTCAAACATTTTGCTTGTCCAAGTTTAAGATTTGAATTTCACCATGCTCACGTAGGTTAGTTGGAAATTTCTCTTGCGAAGATTAAGGATTGAGTTTCACTGCCCATATGTAATCTAAGGGTTTACCACCATAACAGGCTGCACCTTTGGTGGTCTCAAAAAGGGATGAGCCAATTAAACTATACTTGAAGAACACACAATAATTCAGACAAGCCCAGGAGAAGACAAGATCAGCACTGTTTACAGCCAAAATTAAATCAAAGAGTTGCTTCTTGCAATAAAACATGCTTACTCAAATGCTACTAAATCTAAGGCAGTAGGAAGTACGAAGACTAGCAGGTATATCTGCTGCTTGATCCTATATATTCAGAATAGCGATTCCAACTTAACAAGCATAAAAGACACAGGATGAAATTGAAATTTTGGCCAACAAAAATTACATCTAAAAAACTTCACTCGCATAAAAGCTTACAAGGAGTGGTGAGCTTTTTTGATTCCCAATCATTTCAGAAAGCATAGCAAAATAAACTGCCCAAAGTATACGGTAACACAAAAATGTGAATTGAAAAATGTAAAGATGCACAAGACATAAAGGCTAATACAAAATGAATCATGTATCTGGCCAGGCTCTCACCTTCCGAAACAGCTCCTTCATTCCCCCACCAGCGGAACTAGGGTAATATATCATTATACTGTGATCATCACCTTCAGAAAACAGAACAATGCGCATTTGCAGAGATTTCCAGAGTAATATGTACGAAAAGCACACAATAACATAAAGTGTGAATTATTAGCATGTTGTGATAATTTCAGGAATGCAAAAGCATAAAAGGAAGGGAGAAAACTACGTGAACTGAAAAAATCAGATTCTCACATTTATGATTTCTGTCAAAGAACAGTTCAAAAATTCTGTTGAGCACCAATCACATCATGGGTAGAGCTATTATCAGTGGATATACTGACTAAATCTAATTATCAAATGATTTGACTGGAATTCCTCCAGGTTCCTTATAAAGGAAAACATTTTCCTAAAGGTATTACATGGAGCAACATTTAAGAATGGTATAAATACAAATATAATGAAATATAGTGTCCAAAATCAGAAATACTAACATCAACTCAGTAGATTTTTGGTAGTGACTGCCATAGATGTAAAATGATTATTATGTAGAGTAAATCCCTCTCATTTCCTAGTTACTCTAAACCTCAAAATGCAGCCACATTATCCATTTCGCATTCACATTTGAAAACGCTACTACGAAACTTCATCCTACATACATCATGAAATGCAGTGATTTGTTTTTACTGTAGAACACATCATAAAATTATTATTTGCAGCACACATGTTCAAGAAACAAGGACAACACTCATTTAAAGTTTCCAGCATCATATTCGCCTTCTATTTGTGTTTCTTTCAAAGATAAATGTTCCAATATGATTTCGCATTGCAGATTTTAAATAATTGTCCATTATATTAGAACATCTCGGACGGTACAAACTTCATAAAATAGGCATTGCCATACGCTATCATCATCAACAGGCTAATGAAAGCAAGCTAAAGAAGCTCATTTTCTTAATAAAGGCAGCTGTGAAAGATAACTGATAAAGAAGATAAGAAACAACTACGCACTATGTCTTTTATGATACAGCCCGAAAGACGTAGAGAGATGCAAAGCTGCCTGAAGTCAACAGATGTCAACTCACACTTAATCAACACATAACATATTCCTTAAACAGCCAACACATATGAGTGTAAACTAAAGTACATTATCTTGACATTAACTTAAGATTTAACAACTTGGAAAAAAGTTTGGAAATAAATATTCTGATTTGTAATTAGAGAACAAAGTGCACGAACTCAGTTGAAATAAACATCCAATTTGCGAATCAAAAACCAGGGTGCAACGGCGGCACCTTACAACCAAAACGTATCCAAGGCATAGAACGCACATTTAATGTATATTATCCATAAATACCTTACCATCAACAGGCTTTTCCACAAAAGGCTTCCAGAATCGATGCCCGCGGACTTCAACAAAATCTTCCTCCTCAATAAAATAATCCAGCTCTTGATTTGGAAAATCCCGGTTAACTAGGGCATATCTTGGTATCGGAATTCCAAACATTTCAAGCCGCTGAATGCCATCAAATAAACCGCCCCACCACCACCATAACACCCCCCATCCCAACCAAAAAAAAAAGGAAGAAAAAGAAGAGGAAAAACAAAAAACAAAAAACAAAAAATGAAAAAACAAAAGACAAAAAACAAAAAAAAACCACACACACAGACGCACAAAGGCAGTTAATAAGAGGGAAAATGAGAGGGGGAGAGTGCTTAGTTTCTAGCTAGAAAAAGAATATAAATACAATCAATACATAGTCTTTCAGCCAATGGCAAACAAAGCTGAATCTCAATATGGAAACTGGGGAGTCAATGTCAGGAAAAAGCAATTTATAAAGAAAGCATGTACTTTCCAAATTGAATAATAAATTTAACAGAATGCTTCATTTCAACCTAAACATATCAACATAAAAACAAAGGTAAGAACATATTTACTTCAAGATCGGTAACTGAGAATCAAATCCGATAATGCAAAAGGAGAGAATGAATGAGAAGTGAGGATAAGAGGAAAACCAGAAAATATTTTAAAAGGTTTAGTTTCTAGAAGCAATCAGAAGATAGTTTGTGAACTGTCGGCACATATTATTTCCATTGATAGAAAATCCGGTGTAGTTATTACAATAGAAGTAAGATGGTGGAAGTTACCACCAAGTTATTCAAATGATTCAAGGAATATAGGTTTTGTGAAATTTCCCTCTTGGCATGCACATTGAGGTAAAGAAATGAAAATCAACAGATGGTGAATATAAGTATGTACTTAATTTCACTACAAGACTAAAAGATGCACACCTCGTACACTTTTCTTCGATCATGAAGAAGGCGTTGCTGTCCCAATTCATTTACAAGGAAAGGCCTAAAACAAATGAAGTGATAAAGCTGCATTGATGATTGTTTGCGTAGAGAACTGAAAGGGCAAGACCATGTGTTCCAAATAATTTAATCAATGATTAAAGGCTAGAAAAGAAAACATTATTGGAGAAAAAAGCCTTCCTGTCTAGATAAGATGTAGTTTTCTCCAAAGAGAGAGATCCTCTCTTGTTCTCACACTCTGATGATATGCTCGTGCGTCAGAAACAAAGGCACAAAGTTAACTCTACTAGCATGCCAACTGAGGCATGCAAAAGCTGAAAGGCGAGATGATAGGAATGTGCATGTACAAATAAGGAGAATAATCAGATGTAAGCTTACTTTCTTAGTGCAGCATATGCTTCAGCCCTCTGCAGAGGATAGCCATTGGAATGGAAGGCAATCAGGCAATCACATATAGGCCAGCTACAATTTAAGACCAACAATATTATCGACCAGGCATCGTTTCAGAGATTACAGCTAAGCAATCTATAAAATTCTTGACATGTTCTTGGAGATAGAAGAACTAATAGAAAACTAGCTAAAATGCAATCATCATTGGGTCAACATGCAAATAGAGAAAATTCACCTCTCAATAGGCTCTTCAAGGATTACGTCGTCCCCAAAATGCACTATCTACACCATTCAGAATCAAAAGTTCATAATATACAAAAAATAATAATAAAACCAGCAACTGACATTAAACGGCTAATAGTAAACATATCACTATTGGAATGAATTCCTATACCTCTATCACAATAAATTCCATCGGCTAAATTCACACAAATTTACCACCGACTAATTACCTCAAATTCTCCAAAAGCCTGTAATCTCTCTAAAATCTGCAGCATCGGCCCCGAAAATGCCTAGAACAATTGAAACAGCAAAACAAAGGAGAAAGAGAAAACAAAGAAATGGAAATCAGTACTCGTCAACAGTACTCAACTAATGGTGCATGGTTTTGTGAAATAATATTTTGAAGACAAAAAGAACAAGACCTCGGAGCCGCATTTCACCTTCTTTTCCATTACACACACTCCTACAGTTATTTTCCTCACACCATCCTCTTCCCCCTCCATTTCCTGCTGAAAACCACTTCTTCTCTCTTCTCTTCCTTCACTGCTCAAAACTCAACCAAAAACAAAGACACAGAGTGCACGGACATTCATTCACCTACATCCACTATAAACATAACAACACAAAACAATACACAGCAACACAGATTTAATACGAAAAGATAAAACAAAAACAAAAAAGAGAACTGAAAACAAGCACATAATTTATTAGTTATTACCTGAGATGCAGATTTTTTTCGAATGAACTGAATCAAGTACGAACTCGCCGACACCGCCGACGTTTTGCTGGCTGTTAACAACCACGAGAAATAGCGGAGCAAAGAGAAAAAAGGCTGCGACTGGCACCACCGAAAAACGAGAACTGTGTGTGTGTGGTATATATGGTAAAAAAATGGAGAGAGGATTCTGGGATATACAAAAAGGGGCTGGGGAGCGTTTGGGGGCATGGAAAAGGACGGATGACGGATTATTGTGGCCTGATATTGCGTGTCCCCGTCATTGTCCATCGAAATAAAGCTATAGTGTCTTTTCTCCTATGTTTGTTTTTTTACCGTATGAAATGGATAGTGATTATCTTTTTGTGACAAATGGATTTTAGGCAAAATGGGTATAAAGTCCTCATGTAATTGTTTCGACTTTTTATTTTATCATACATTTGAAAATGTACGTGTATTTGTTATTTATTAGAGATGATACATAGTTATTCCACATATTAAATTGATTTTATAGTTACCTGCTCAGACAATAATATTACCATAGTTTTTTAATTAAAAATAAAAATAAAATAAAATTAAAATATGTCCAAATGGAGTTTTTTCTTCATGAGATAGTTGTGTAGCGTGCATATAAGGATTTATAAGTTTTTAAAACATTTAAAAAATATTTAAAAATTTATAAGATGTTATAGTTTAAAAAAACAAAGAATTCATAAATTTTCAGAATGAGATATTAAGATTTTTTAATTTTATTTAAATTCATAATTTATTTCTAAAAATATTATCAATTTATTTTAATCATGAAATATTTAATATAAAATTATCACTATTAACATTTTATAAATTGATTTATTAGTCAAACTTGCTATGTAATTTTATTGTCAAAGAAATTTTGTGCCCAGTTCTCATGTAATTGTTTCGACTTTTTATTTTATCATACTGTTAGATTTGAAAATATATATGTGTCTGTTATTTACTAGAGATGATACATAATTATTCCACATATTAAATTGATTTTACAATTACCTGCTCAGATAATAATATTACCATAGTTTTTTTAATTAAAATATGTCCAAATGGAGTTTTTTCTTCATGAGATAGTTGTGTAGTGTGCATATAAGGATTTAGAGGGTGTTTGATCTAGTTATAAGTTTTTAAAATATTTAAAAAGAAATTCATAAATTTTCAGAATGAGATATTAAGATTTTATAATTTTATTTAAATTCATAATTTATTTTTAAAATATTATCAATTTTTTTAATCATAAAATATTTAATATAAAATTATCATTATTAACATTTTATAAATTGACTTATTAGTCAAACTTGCTATGTAATTTTATTGTCAAAGAAATTTTGTGCCCATTTCTTTATATTATTACGATTTTACAGTCAAGTAATTTGTAACTCAACGACATAAATTTTTCACATAATATAAAAAATTAAAATTTTAAATTTAAACGAACTTTTAATATATACATATAAATAAAAAATATATATATATATATATATTATTACGACTTTAGGAGACCAACTGGCATCGCAGAAAGGTATTTGTAAGGTGGGATATTCCCATCTGAAAAGAGTTGTTAAGAGGTCTCGTTTGGCCGCTGTGGAAAAAAAAGATCACTTTGACTTGTCCATCTTCTTTTGGGGCCATTTTTCACCTTTTTCTTGCCGAGTCTCAGTTTCACTTGTCAACAACTACAAAATACTATCGTACTTATATTTTATGAAAGAAATAAATCTAAGCCGTCAAAGTTGTGGAACGTGGGTCAGATTGCATATTTGAGAACGTGGAGTTGGCTGTGGCCGTGAATGCTCCGTTTGCTTACGGCACGTTTGCTTTTTGTTTTTTGGATTTATTTTTATTTTTTGTTGAAAATAAAAATAAAGGGTTATTGATTTTTCTTTTATTTTTATAAGTATTTTCATTCTTAAAATATTTTTTTATACAAACTCTTAGGGACTTGTTTGAATTTGTTTTATGAAGGTATTTTTATTTTTTAGTGAAAATAAACCGTAAAAAGTTAATTACGAATATGAATTTGAAAATGAATTGCTGTTTGAAAGTTTTGTTTAAAATGTAACGATTATATAGGGGTTGAAAATAAGTTGTATTTAGAAAGTATAGTGTTTTTGCATTAAAAATCGTGTACATGCGGTGGTAGAAAATGAAAAGTTATGAAAAGGAAAAATAAATAGAGAGTGTAATAGTGTATTTTGAAAAATATTTTGAGAATGAAAATATTTGTGAAAATAGAAGAGAAGTTTATAGTTTTTTATTTTTATTTTCATTAGAAAATGAAAATGGTGCTTGAAAACAAAATTAAATGGTCACTTATACTCTATCTCCATTTTCACTTTTCATTTTCTCCTACTAAAATTTGAACGAATTTTAATATAAAAATACTATATTTTTCAAATGCAACTCATTTTCAACCCTACATAATCATTAAATTTTAAACAAACTATTTTAAAGCCTTTTATTTTCAAAAACACATTTATAACTAATTTTTTTATTTTTTTATTAGAAAATAAAAATCCCTTCAAAAAATAAATCCAAACGGCCCCTTAATAAAGGCATTAATTTACTTGAATTTATTTTTCCCCCCTCAACTAATGGTCAACTGGTTGTTGTGTTTATTTATTTATTTATTTCTTCGAGAACGTCCTATGAGAAATTTTATTTATTGATGTGATTGATTACTCAATTTTGATTAAATAAATTTATGGCCATTTTAAAATTTCAATTAGCAAACAGAACTTGACTTATTGATTAAATTCAATGACACGTATGATTTTTAATCCATTTGACTTATTTAAAGAATTAAAAATATATTTAAAAATTTTATTGATTACCTAATCACGCAGCAAAGGAATGGAATATCTACGCATCAGCATTTGTCACGCACTATGCGTGATAATAGTTCTAAATACTAAAAAAAATGCATTAAATATTCTTTTTATAATTTAGTCAAGTATATCTATTAGCTAAGGGCCAATTTGGTTTTATTTTTATTTTTTATTTTTTATTTTCATCATTTTCAAATTAAAAAAAATAATCAGCCAAAATGAGTTGAAAATAAAATTGTGTTTAAATAGATTATTTAAAAAGTAATGGTTATATTTAATTTAGTAAATCATAGATGGAAAGAGATAATAATAATGAAATAGATATAGAAGATATATAAGTTATTGGAAAATATATTTTGAAAATAAAAATAAAAATGATGTTGAGTGAAAATGTATAAAAAAAAATGTGTTTCAATTTTTAAATAGTAAAAAATATAAAAATGAAGTATCAAAATAAAACCAAACGGGCCCTAAATTTTAATTTTAAATTATAAATATATGGATCATGTCTTTTTTAGAAATACAATTCAACCTTAAGACGACATACTTATATACACATCAAAACATTGTGATTGAAGTCCTCTATTGCCATTGAATGGTCAATTTTTAATTAATATCTTGATATATATAACTTATCTCAATGTTGAAATATATCTATAAAAAAGATATTACCCACATTTTTATAGCCTTGAACTAAAAATTCAAAGAAAGAACACGCACTAGCAATTACAAAAATAAATGTCACATGCACCTCCTATTGGTATCTTTTAAAAATAACTTACATAATTCAAAGCATATGCTGATTTTTGATTTTTGATTTTTTAAAAGACAACATCATAAATAACGAATTTTTATTTTTTTAACAAATTAAATTTTTTTCTATTTTCAAATTCAACAAATCAATACTTACACAATGCACATAAAATGCATAACGCGCCCATTTCGACTCGAATACAAAACCTCCCACGTAATATAAGAGACAGATGCTGATATTTTCGTAACTAATCGTTTTCCTTAAATTATGCATTGATTACATGATAAACTAAATTCAACCACAACATAATTATTGAATTAAACCAAAGTTCTCTTCCACAAAATTTGTCATATAGTTAGTTGATATAATTGCCACATAAGATTTGGTCTGAAATATTTAAATACCCAATCTTCATTCCCATCATTGTCACCGAATTATTAAAATATTTTCCACATTCATTCATTGAAATGACAAAGATTTTTCGAAGCATTAAATATACAAATATAAAAATAATAAAACATAAGTGCGACACATTAAAACGACAATAAATGTCCACTTAAGAGTGAGATTAGTGAGTTCTTAAAGTAAAAGTGAATTATCCAAACTATGTGATGGACTGCTGTCTCGCACCAGCAGACGTTGCCCAAAAAGCTGGCTGCTGAACATTCTAGGTCATGTTTGTTTTCAATATCGAAGGATATTTTTGTAAATTCAAACACCACACAAATAAATATTTTCCTCGAATTCGATTTATTCCTTTAAATATTACTAACAAAATTCCAATAATTTCAAATTATTATCTCCTAGCATTTATATAAATATAAAATTATAATTTTTTTAAAATTATTATATCAACTATTAGATTACGTATAATTATATAAAAACCAAAAAGCCGGCGCTCAAGAACATTATAGGCAATGTTTATTTTCAATTTTGAAGGATATTTTTGTAAATTCAAACACCACACAAATAAATATTTTCCCCTTATTAAATTTATTTTTTAAAATACTACTAAAAAAATTCCAATAAAATATGCATATTTATATCTTCTAACGTTTATACAAATATAGAAGTATAATTTTTTTGAATTATTATATCAACTATTACAATTACGTATAATTATATAAAAATTTGACGTGACACTACCATTAAATAAAAGCTCACATGAAAAATCTTCTATAATAGACTACGTCTTTTTCCCTAGCATAACCAAAAATAATTTTACTCTCAATATATTCTCCAATCTGACCTTAAAACATAAAAGCTGGAGAAATTTTTGACAATGACAATAATGGGTAATTAGTAATTTCAAAAGGATCCAAGAAGATGAATAGATCATTAAAATAGAAAATTAATTAAGAAATTTCGTATATGCGTTAACTTAATTAAGAAAATGAAATACTTACAGAGTAAATTAACATCTTATCACCATACATTTTATCTTTTATGAAACCCCTCTATGGTGAAAAAAGAATAGCAAGTGAACTATCTCATAACTCAATTCATCCAATGTGAATAAGATATCATATTCATTTTCTTAACACGTAAAAAAACAGCTTATATATTGTCTTTCTCTCTACTCATCAAATGTGCGGATGTGAAAAATAATTCGATATCATCACTCATCGACACTGCATTAACATAATTTGTCTTGAAAGTAACATTCAATTAACAATGAAAGCAAAGATTGAGAGAGATGCAACATTGGTATTACCTTCTATGTTCCATTTCTCATTAAAAAGTTGTGCATCCAAAGTAACTCTAAGATCCTCAATGATGTTAAATTGAAGACATGCTGCGTCTTTTTTCACGCAGCTTCCTCCTTCATATTGGCGGCCATTGCAAGGTTGCCGATGCTTGTCCCGGCTATGTATCCACCTGACCAAGCATTCTGCCACAAATAAAAACAAAACTAAATGGCAGAGAAGAATGCAGCTGTTTCACCTATTGCTTTCATCTTGCTATGTAAAATAGTATTGGAACGTCGAAAAATTGAATCCTTTATACCGTGGTCAAAAAGAAACCCTTCACATTTACATCACACACAACACCAAAAGTAAATATAAGAACTTATAGCTTAAATTTTCAGAAGCTAAGCATAATCCTCTTGGATTTGAATTCTATTAATCTTTTTCATTAGATGATTTTGTACCATATGTTAAGAATAAGCCATATATATAGCATAAGATTAAAAGTGTTGGGCATTTTTAAATTTTATAAAATGTTAGATTTTATTTTGAAAATAAACTCTTAAAATGCTTGAATAAAATAAGATTTCGAAACTTATAAATTATTAGTAATGACACTTTTGAGGTTAAAATAGTTAAAATTTTAAAATAAATTAAGAACTCTTTTACATTTTTAAAAAAACTTGTAAGCTCAGTTTATCTTATAAAATCTATTTTAAAGAAAATAACTAAACACTTTCTGACATCTTACAAGCTTTCAAACATATTGTAGGATATTTTGAAGAGCTTAAAAACTCACCAAAATACCCACTAACTTAGAAGCCAAATCCTATAGAAAGTATACAGTAGAGTGAAAAAAAGTATCCATCTAGTAATTGCCTCTTTGTTGGAAGTTAAAAAATGACTCTGGGAGTGGGTAGGCATATTGCACTGCACAAAATATTCCTCTACATGTTTAATGCAAACAAATTGAAAAACATTCATTTACCGATACCATGAAAGAAAAGAACTTAATGAAACTTAAATATGATACATTACCTGGAAATTGAAACCCCCAGTTACACCATCAACATTCAATACCTATAGACAGAATATCAGCTTCCCTAATTGAAATGATGATACAAACTTTTGAAAGAATTAGACAACCTAGTTGTATAGTCTGCAGTTCATTGATAACTCTACATAAAAGCAATAGTGTCTAGAACAAGAGTACCTCCCCAGCAAAGAATAGACGTGACTGGATCCGGCTTTCCATGGTATTCAAGGATATCTGCAAGGAGCCCGGCCATGGGCAAGAGAAACATCCCATGATCAAGTACATCCACACCTATGCACTCACGCACTCACAAAAAGAAAGAGAGAGCACCTCAGACAATGGAACACCTCCGGCAGTGACAAATTCATCCTTGAATTGGCCCTTCATTTTGATGCAAATGCAAATTTAATACAGACAAATAGAAATGCCAAAAGAACAATGATAAAGGTGATATTTATGATCATACCTTCCCTTTCACACAGAAGGAACAATTTTTTAGATGAGAAGCAATGGATGTTAGTAAGTTGTTGGATATGGAAGCCCACAAAAGATCTTCAACTAAACCCTGTTTAAGCAAATTGAAGTCACTAAAAGAAAGAATGATAGAATCCAATATACCATATTTTAGTGGAATGGCCAATCCGACCTCGCGTTCTAAAATGAATCTCCAGAATCTCTTCACAAGGGCAAATTCTGAAGGGAATGAATTGATAACTTTTTGCTTCTGCAGTGGGCAGAGGGGAAAAAATATTTGATATACAACATTAAATCAACAGCTGCAGGATTACAACTTGTCCTAAAGTAAAAACATAGTGCGCAGGCATTTGCTTCCTGAAAAAAAATATTGTATTAACAGGAGGAAGGATGCCATGGTTTCTCAATCTAGACCTGAAATTCATATTGCAACATCACTTATGTGAATATGTTACTTCCTGGGATAACTCATTGACACAATGGTGAATGCTGGCAGTTGCAATCTATAATGCATCAAGCTTCTTCATTTTATGGCATTTATTTATAATATATATTCTTTTTTTAGTCATTGGGGTGGATACATGATATTAGAATTTCCGTTTCAGTAGAGAATCGCAATTAAATTTTCTTCTCATTTTCCTTCTACAGTATAACACTTTCCGGCTAAATCTACCTGAGGAAATGAAGTACAGCAGTAAAGACGATGTTCGATCATAAGATAAGTACCGCAAACTTATTCTTATGTTGAAGAAGTAACGACTTCACATCTTCTGTGTGAAGATCAGGAACAAAATCCACAAGAAGTGAACCTGGATGCAAGTGTTTTTAACTGTTAAGATAACAAGACGGTGAGACCAAGCAGAGGAAGAAGAATGGAGCATTTCTCACCTTTGTAATCAGAATCTGAGAGTTCGCGTGCTCCCCAAGCAGATAACCGGAGAATCACTGGCCCACTAAATCCCCAGTGTGTTACCAACATTGGCCCAACCTTTTGTTCAAAAATCAAGATTAGCCCCTATGCGCACTTAAAATGCTAAACAGGTGCCAATCATAAATCTTGCCTGTGTATGTTCAGGTATGCTCTTCTGAACGGTTTCTAACTTCAATTTTGCTCTCACCTTAGGAAATGTTACCTGAGCATTAGAAAGCTAAGCATATATTAAAAAAGAAAAAGAAAAAAGAAAAGAAAATGCAGATTAACGTATTTTGTGAATTTATAGCAGCAGTGTAACAAGAAAAAGTAATTTGGACCCACTTTATGCAAAACATACTCAAATATTTCTTTGTTTTCAAAAATGAAATAGACAACATATGTGCCAAAGGCTGCATGCCTGAGATACCCAGTAAGGATCCCACTGGAATATTAAAATATTAAAATTTCTACAAATCTAGCCATGTGAATGAAAACTACCAGTGGCAAGCATGCATTCTTAAAAAAGTGAATGATTGAAAGGTGATTGGGAGAGAGATAGTGTTCGAAAAACCAGACCATTCATTGAACTGAAAAATTTACCAATTCACGGTTCGGTTCAATCATTGGTTAGACAGTAATTGAACCGCAACCATGAGTCATAATTATGAAATATATATTATATATATAACTTAAAAATTAATAAAATGCCGAAATATAAAACATAAAGAGCTTAAATGATATTATCTAACATTACAATCCATATTTCACAATTCATATTATAAATAA
>JACGDI010004513.1:1103193-1116345 GCA_014898725.1 Jacaranda copaia
ATACTCAGGCTACTTTTGCTAAAGAAAGTTCGATTTTCTGGGCACTTGACCAAACTACGCGCACTTGAACACAATTGCATGTGCCTCAATACCCCAAATTAGACAAATGAATCACACTCTGGAATCCAAGAAACAAACTCTCCCGCGTGCAAGTTGCAACTGTGTTGAGTGAGGGCACTTTCTCCGGCGCACAAGAGGTTCCACTATCCAAGGTGAGTATTGCAGAATCAGCTGTCTTCAAATTCTCAGAAACCGGAAGGCTCCTCGGTTTTCTTTTATATGTTCTAGAACTGTTTTAAGGGCTGTAAGAAAATGTATAATGTTAGACATAAGAGTTTCAGTACACAAACACTCGTACATCTGTGTCAGAAAATCTTTGCAAAACAACTGTATATTGTCAAATTTTAAATAATTTATTACAAAATAAAAAAAAATTATGGGTCAAATAATATTTTAATAAATATTAATCAATAAGATTTGAATATATTAACTTCCATGCATCATAATTCTACAAAATATATTACTTTGGTTTGATGCAATAAATATTCATACGGGAGAAGGTGTTTAGGGTTTAGGTGTTTGATAAATTACTAGTGTTAACTTATGGTTTCTTTTAATATTTAATATTTTTATCATATTCTTTATACAAATAACATACTTCTATGTTAGTGTGGCTCTTAAAATTCTTTCTTGGTAAATAGGTGGCCGTAAAATTCGAATTCAACACCATTTTTTTCATCTAATTATAATTATAAAAGCGATGCTGATGGATAAAAAAAGAAAAAAAGGAAAAGAACACGAGAAAATAAGGTGACAACCTAAAAATGCATCTTCCTTTTTTTTTTTTGTTGAATCTCTTCATTCGAACTATTTAATTTTGTTGTGTTGTAATGGAGACAAAAATGACATGATATATTATTATTCATATATGGAACTATTTAATTTTGTTGTGTTGTAACAGAGACAAAAATGAAACGTCATATTATTATTAATATATATATTTCTAAATGCAGGAGACTTGTAGTGGACTAATTCATGAATTTAATCATGACTATATAAGCTATATAATATGTTGAGATTCCATATAAATGAAATCGGGGAAATGGACCTTTCATCTCCTTCGACCACACAAGAATTTAGAATTATATTGAAATAAAATAGCATGTTCCCTTGATCTCTTTCATCATTTCCAGGTACCCAGCACGTAATTTAGCTGCTGAGAAATAAACCATTTTTGAAGCATAAAAGAAACAATGAACAACCATGTACAATCTCATATGAAACAATGGGGGTGTAACTTCCCATTGTAACAACAAAAACTCAAGTATTATGTGTATATATATATAGAGTAGCTTTATACAAAAGAATCACATCCACCGGTTCCCGATCTGTTGGAGTACTCAGTTCTTGAGAAGTCTTAGCTATTATTGTTGGCAACAAAAACCACCAAATTCCCCTTACATATGATGAAAATGTGGAACAGGCAGAGTTTTTTGCGTCTTTGTCCAAGCATGATCACAACTATATTCACACGTTTGCAAACGATGAATATGTCATGTAAAAGTACGAGCTGGTGGCAGGAATTCACTCGCCGCTGTCAAACAACAAGGACTAATGTTAACTTGCTGCCATTCTAGCATAAGCATAAATCAGCCTCAAAGATAGCAGAGAATAGAATGCATATGTTAAGAAAACGTTAGCAACATTAAGAGGGATGTTAAGGGACTTTGATTTGGTATTCTAGAGATAAATTGGAGACCTAGGGTCTTAAAAGTCACCTTGGATCCTCTATTCCATTCTGTGTTTTATTTCTTATTCTAATGTGCTATGTATATGTCAAATGTATCTAATTTCCAATCAATTATTTTTATAAGGAAATATTTGATACACATGTCATATATCCATGCAATAGAATAAAAAATAAAATATAAATTGCAATAGAGGATTTAAACCGCTTGAAAGTTTACTAAAACAGTACTCCAAGGAGTAAAATTTTGAACAATGGACGTATGTTACTTTTTAGAATCAAGTTTGCTTTTTTTCTCTAGTTTTTTCCATAAACAACATGCATGAGCCTTCTCAATATTTGAGAATTTTTAATTGGCTAACTGCAAATATTCCCAGACCACAAAACAAGTTGAACTCGTGATTAGAAGACCTAAATTATTAACAAAATCTACGAACACATTGAAAATTCTTTCCAAAATGTTCAATCCTTAGGGACTACTAGAAATAATACAACCTATAAATCCATCATAGGGCATGAAAAGTTTTGAACCATTATGAAATATCTCTCTTTCTTGTCAAACAAGACGAATTGCCTTATATCATTACCAAGCTAAGTAAGCAATATTTGAGAACAATCATTTCTAAGCACATCTCCCAAGTAACAAAATCAATAGAAGTAAAAATGAAAATTTTAACCATTTTAAGAGAAGATTCATGTACATATATACATACCTTTGGATGTTGGTGGAACCACGACAACGTGCATAGTCGCATTATTGGGAGGTAAAGCCAACCGGAGAGGATAGAGCTTTCCATTTACCACATTCCTTGAGCACACAATTAGGTCCTCAAGCCCTGTTTCTTCCTCCAATTTCTGAGTCAACTCCTCCAGCCCATGCCCTTTAAATTGAAAAGAAGGGGCCTCAACCGCATCATTAACATTCCCATTATCGTCGGCCACATAGTAATATATCAGCCGGCCTTCAGATTTCTTTGTTGAATCATCAAATGAACCCCTAGGCTGAATAGAAAAAACAAAGCTTAATTTAGATGTAATTGTCTATAGTAATAATAAATAAATGAAAAACTCTACGAACACATATGTTTTTAATTTTCAAATCCCTTTTTCATTTTTATCGCTACACAAATACTCAAAATTATCAACTTATATATATATTTTCACTGAAAATATTCATTATTTTTTTTTTCAGTTTCTCCTAAATTTACATTATCATCTATTATAATATCAATCAAGTACTCACTATTGTTTTAAAATAAATAAAATATGCATATATATTTCAAAATAATAAATTTTTAACATAAAAATGATAATTATTTAAATTCTCAATCTCATACCTAAGTTGATTATTATTTCTAGATAAAATATCTAAATATAATCTCATTTTTATTTTTAAAACTATAACTAAAATTTGAATTTTAAAAATGTTAAAAATTAAAAATTAATATGAACACTTATTGAATATTTAAAATTTTATAAAATTTTTTAGAGCTTATAGTATGTTTTGAAGAGTATATAAATGTAATCGATGAAGAAGAAAAAGAACTAACCACATTACTTGGAAGGCGAATATGAAACGAAGCAGAGCTCAGATCTTCGTCATACGAATCAGATCGGACAACTTTAGGTGGCGACTGGGGACGAATTTCGACAACATCAACCTCCCACAAAATCCAATCATGATGTCGATGTGGGATATCATGAGTAATGGAGTTTCTCCAAGGCGGCAAGCCTCCATTTGCGCGCAAATAATTACCGTATCTAGTCTTCAGCTTCACTTGCATTCCATCTCTTATCGGCTCCCACTCAACCGATGAATCCAACTTCCTCGGCAGGCTTTGATTAACTCGTCTACCCGTCACCCCCAGAAGAAACTCCTCGTCGGCTGCTTTAAGGTATTTTCCATAGCAGCTCTTCAAACGTATGACATTTTCGATTCCTTCCACGAATTCTACTGTCCATTTGACGGATTTGGAAGTGCCGGAGCGATCCTGGACGACGGTTTCCTCGTCGGAATCTGCTGTTAGATATTTGTTGTGGTGGCTCTTCAGCCGGACGGATTTGGCTTTCCTGAAGAACTCCATCCCAGAAACCTGTAATCGTGAATCAAAAGAAATCAGGTAAAACGAATATAAATCGTGAATTTGTGCAAATTAACAATTCTTCGATCTGAGTTCATATCTGCATTAAGGTTGATCTATGGAAAGATCAAAGGGGATCTCGGATTAAGATCCGCACATAGTTTCTGGCTTTTGCGGGGAGGCAAGATGTGCTTGGAATTGTTTGTTTGTTTTTTCGTATGTCATGAAAATCATGAAGAGGGAATGAGCGATTGGAAGTGAAAATAGGTTAGCCTTATGTTGAGACTTTTTAAATTTTTGAGAAGTATTTCCATTTGATTTTGTGTAATTTAAATATGAGGATTTGTGTCGATTTTATGATTTGGTAAATTTTTTATTTATCTACATTTATTAAGAATTTTTCAAATTTAAACTTAACAGTTTACATATATAAGTGTAAGGACAAGTGATAATATCATTGAATTAATTAACTACTCGACCGATATAGTAAGCTTGATCGAATAAATTAAGGAGTAAAATTTTGAGTAAGGTATTTTGAATATCAATTATTTGGGTTGGAAATTTAAAAATGTATAATAAGAATAAGTTTGGGTATAATATCTTTCAAGAAATTTCAAAATAAGTATTAAATAAAAAAAAATCCTACTCCAAATATTCGATTGGATACTAAAAAGAAGAATCTCCCTCAAATGCCTCTACTTATAATAGATGGAGATAAAAAATTTCTACTTGAATTGAATAATCGAATACCTAATCGCATTTTAATTAAAAAAAAAAACTTTTAACTGTCTATACTGAGAATAGATGAAAATATAAAAATTCTAAATGAATTATGTCATCAAAAAATTTAATTGTTAACCGCCACTAATTATAATGGATGGAGATAGAAAATTACTTGAATAATTCGATGGTATACCTAACTATTATTTAAAAAGAAAAAGAAAATCTCTATTACTTGTCAAGGAAAAAAAGAAAATGGAAAAAAAAAAAAAAAGCCCAACTGTTGCATATAAATTACTCAAATTTGTATTATCCCAACTTAATACCAGCTAAGGAACTGAATCTACTTAGACATCTTACATCCTACTTTTCTTCTTTCTAGAAATCCATCCTATTTATTGAAAAGTTTATAAAAAGCTATCATAGAAAAATCTTTTAAGAATATAATTAATATATATTTAAAGAGTTGTAGAACAAAATTTTCAGCAATTGAATGTTTTCAATATCCACCGTCCATTTAAAAGAACAAAAAATATAAATAAAGGGGATAACTTCATTTATAACCAACTAAATTGATATTTATTCTTTCAATGCATTCTCCAATTCTACTGCAGATAGATATTTATTCAAAATCATTCGTTCATAATATTTCAAAACAAAACAAAATATTTTCTTTATTTTTATATTTTTTTAAGAAAAAAGAAAAACTCTAATCCTAGACAGAGAAATTTATAGTAATTTGACTATGCTTTATTATTAGATTATGAGGATTATTATGGCATAAGAAGATTAATAGAGATATCACTATATTTAAGAAAATAAATATATCTATAACTTGATTAAAAAAAGTTGTTTAATATAATATTAATTTATAAATTTATTTAAACATTTATACTTATATGGAAAGTCAATTAAAAATCAAACAAATTAATATTTAATATTGAATATTTATCAAGTGATCTTTTATATATATATAAAAAAGTTTGTGGTGGATTATTAAATTGGATTTATTCCAACTTTTTAAACTGATACTAAGCAATATCATATTTACGAAACATATACTAATTACAAATTACTTAAATTTGTACTATCATGCCTTAATACCACCAAATGGTCACTTTCCCACTTTTAGGGGTCCATCTTAATTGTTCTAATTATTAACTAAAGACAAAGGAAAATCGAAAGAACCTATACAAGGTTGGACCCCACTGAATTATAGCCCAATTTTCATGAATATCCTATTTATAATCATGATTTATAGCTAATTATATTTTTAAAATATAATTTAAATAATATTTCTTATAATGTCATACTTATTTAATTCAATAATAATAGTGAATATTTAAATATTCTAATTTCAAAATTTTTCTCAATAAAAGTGGCGTGCAGCCACCTTCATACCATGTTTGACATTACAATTACTTAGTTGATATAATATTCGGATCTTTCTTATAATTTTATAGGTAAAATACAATGTTGACCTTTAGGATTTAAGACAAAATTTTAATCCACTTGTATATTGAATTAAATAGTTTTTTTCAAAAAAATACAATAGACTTATCTTTTTTTAATAATATATAATTCATTTTGAATTTATTTCAAAGTAATTATAAGATGCAAGTGGACCAATTGCCATATTTATTCCTTAATTTCTTATGTCTTATTTGGAAAGCTTGAGCATGATGCCTTTTATTGACTTTGATTTGGTCCTTCTCCGTACAAATTTATTATTTTTATATATTTATCAAAAAAAGGGAAAATAAAAAATAAAAAATAAAAAACAAAGAGAGAGAGAGAAAGAAGAAGAAATAGCAGTACTACTGTCTTAGCATACCCGTTTAATGGATGTGTTCCCGGATCTGCCAGAATACTGGACCATGGGCATGGGCGATCCGATATCGGGCGAACCCGAGTAATCATCTTGCAATGAAGAAAAACTTGAAGCGTGCGACAAACAACCCGAGTTGGAATCCGAATCTAAATCCGTAACCGAAATATCCACTATATCCACTCCCCATAATACCCAACTCTGGGTCGCCGTCCTATGCGGCACATCGTGCGTAACAGAGTTCCTCCACGGTGGCGCGCCGCCGTTAGCTCTCAAGAATTTTCCCTCACTTGTCATCAGCTTCAGGTGGAGCCCTTCCTTCAGGGGCTCCCACTCGATCGAAGCGTCCGTTGTCTTTTCCGGCAGGGTTTGGATAACTTTTTTTCCCGTCATTCCGAGGAGAAACGGTTCGGCTGCTGCGGTGAGGTACAGTCCATGGCAGCTCTTGAGACGGATTCTGTCACGTTTTCCGTCCACGAATTCCACTGTCCAACGCGCCTTGTGAGACGCGCCGTCACGGCTTTGACGGACTGTTTCTTCGTCTTCGTCGGCTACTAAGTATTTCCCGAGGTGGCTTTGCAAGCGTACGGCTTTTGCTTTGCTGAAAAACTCCATTCCATCCTATTCAGATAAAAAAAAAGGGAAAAAGGAAAAATCCATCTTTAAATTTGGAGTTTGACTTAAAAAAATTAACTAAAAATATGAGAAAATTAATTACCTGTCTGCCGCTAGAAGGCCTATCGGACACAATAGCCGGCCAACGTTTCTGAGAATTCCGGCGACTTTCAGGCTTAACGGCGGGCGAATTTGGGCAGGAAAAATCCTCCGACAGAGAAGAAAAACTCGAAGCATTGCTCGGCAAATACTCATCACCATCTAATACAGAAATATCCACCAAATCCACATCCCACAAAACCCAATCCTGGGTAGCAGTTCTGTGCGGAAGATCATGAGTAATGGAGTTTCTCCAAGGTGGGGTTGCCCCATTTGCCCTCAAGAATTTACCTCCTTTAGTCCTTAATTTCACTTTGTACCCTTCTTTAATAGGCTCCCACTCTGTTGAAGCATCTTTCTTTTTCTCCGGAATTGTTTGGAGTACTTTTTTTCCCGTCATTCCCAGCAGAAAAGCTTCCTCGGAAGCTGTGAGGTAGCTCCCATGGCAGCTCTTCAGGCGAATCGCGTGGGGATTCCCTTCGACAAGCTCCACCACCCACCTCGCCTTCCTGGAAGAACCGTTGCGGCTCTGCCGGACTGTTTGTCCGTCATCGTTGGCGACCAAGTATTTTTCGATATGGCTTTTGAGCCTGACGGCTTTGGCATCGTTGAAGAACTCCATTAAAAGACTTCAATTCTTTTTCTTTATGTAAAAGCTATGTTTTGTATGATACTGTACGGGCTTTTCTTCTTGGGATTTGTAATTTTGTATGGTTATTTAAAAAGGATTTCAATGCAAAAGTCGGGCAGGGAATGAAGTTTCTAAGATGCTTACCATTGTTGACCTGAGGGTGAGCTGATTCGGAACAAGTATATCGCAAGTTGAATGGGGCTTCACTGTTCACATATGAAAAATGAATGTTCTTGCGACAGGGCAAGCGTCAAAATCAACGCCCAAATAATCCTTCTGTTTTTGTTTTTTTCCAGGCAATGCTACTCCCTTGGAAATAATACAATAACTTGTAAGAATTCACTTCCGAAATTGCAGTGCACCATCTACAGTATCTTTTTTTTTTAATTTCTAATTTAATGAATATACGATAAGTGTATATATTTAATTTTTAATTAATTATTTTATAAAAAATTATTTGTTTTGATATTTATAATATATATAATCTAATTTAATTTTAATGTTTGATTCCTTTTTAAAAGCTATTGATACAGTTATAGCACGGTATGCATTTAAGGTTAAATTTGACTTGTGTATTAAAACTTTATATGTTATATTTTTTCAATTTAGGTAGTGAATAAACTGTAATTTCTCAAATGGGATAATTATGACAAACAAACAATTAAGTTTTAATATATACACTAAATATGATATATAATAACTTACTATTTATTCTAGTTATGAGTATCATACATAATCCAAACACATGAAGCAAACGAGCTCTTAGTATATATTTATGAATTAAAATAGAAAATAAAACATCTAAACTAATTACAATATAATATAGTTTGAAGTTTTAAGACGAAATCACATAAGCTGTTGATTATCGAGGACTTATGTGATAATTGATGGTATCAAAATCATATTGCTAAGTATGTATTATGCGAAAACATGAAATGTTTTCTTTCATTTGAAAAGAGTAGGTCGCCAAAAGAAGACCTAATCAAATGGAGGTGGGACAAAAGAAACCGTACAATGTCAGTGTGTCCCTCCAAGTACGATTTTCGGTATGCAATGATTATGATTTATGTTTGATATAGTGATATATTAAAGATCATTCAATTAAATTTATTTAAAAAATCTTATTAATTATGTTAGGTCACGCTATGTTAAAATAAATTTATTTTGGCATATTGCAACCAAACATTTGCAATGACTGTTTGTCAAAACACGAAATATTAAATCTCGAAATGCTCCTCCAAATAAATTCGTTTATTATCAAAAACTCTATGTATATATATACATATATGATGTATATATATTTTATTATTTTTTTATCCTGAAAATTCAGTAAAAAAGTATTAATTTGACTATTATAATAAAAATTATCTTCCCCAAAATATAAACAAATATATCAAAACTTTCTAAAATAATTTTTTAACTATCCTCTAAAATATAAACGAACAGTCATTATATTTCCTAATACAAATTTCACATTTTCTATCTTCATTCTCAAATCTCATTCTTTCTAAACACATAATATAAAACATACAATATATAACCAAATTTACCTATAATTTTTTATGTTTTATAAAATATTTTTTGAATTTATAAGATTTAGATTTTATTTTAAAAATAAATTCATAAAATGTTTGAATAAAATAAATTTCTGAAACATCTTAATAAAATAAATTTCTGAAACATCTTATTTTAAAAATAAATTCATAAAATGTTTGAATAAAATATTTTTTGAATTTATAAGATTTAGATTTTATTTTAAAAATAAATTCATAAAATGTTTGAATAAAATAAATTTCATACTTTTTTTGAAAAAAACTTATAGGATTCTAACATCTTATTTTATGAATTTTTAAGTTCTCAAATATTTTATAAAATATTTTTATGCATCTATAAGCTCACCCAAATATTGATAATGTACCCAATTAAATTATTAGATCATATATATAATGATGTTAGCATTTCACTTTATGATATCATTATATTTTCACCAAGCGAGTTATAATTATCTTGAGTATATATTCAAGTGAAGGACTAGGGATGTTCATTGGATCAACTTGATCCGATGAACCCAACGAAACGAACCGAACCGAACCAATATAATTGGTTTGGGTCATCGGGTTTGATCGGATTTGGTTCGATCATATTGATGTCCAATTAAAATTTGGTTCAATTTTCGGATTTCATATTTATTAACCCGACCCAACCCAACTATTTAATTAAAATAAATATTTTTTTAAAATTATGGCTTTTGTTATTTATACTTATATTTGATGTCCAATTTAAATTTGGATTTGAGATTTTATATTATCAATTATGATTTATGATAAAGAATGAGATAATTTATAACAATTATGACTTGTGGTGCTCTTATACAATATTGTATGCTTCTGAATTTTGATAAATATTTTATAAATAATTTAATTATCTTGATTTCTTAATTAAAGAGCTAAAGAAATTGCAATTTGTGCTTTCTCCTCCTCCTCCCTCCCTCTCTCTTTTTGAGAACCCGATTATCCAAACCAATTAAAACTTATCGATTTGAATTTATTTCCACCCCAAACCCTAACCGACCCGACCTAACCTGTAAACACCCCTATGAAAGACATGAGATTTTCCATGTATTATATTTATTAGATATAATATATACTTATATGATGAGTAATAATTGAGTGTTTATTTTGATATTAATGATAAAAATATTTATGTACCAACAAATAGAGTGCAAATTTATCCCATTCTAATAAATTTAAAAATAATACAAGTATGCAAGATTATTATTTACCGTCAAACATGAATTATAATATAAACTCACTTGATTGTAGCAGATTTGGATATTTTAGTAATTTAATTGAGATTGCAAGTCTAATGCCCCAATCTTTGCAACATAATTGAAGTCAATCTTAAGTGCGCGTTTGGTTTTGTTTTCAAGATTCATTTTCATTTTTTAAAAAATAAAAATAGAAAACTATCAATTTCTTCCCTATTTTCACACGTATTTTCATTCTCAACATGTTTTCTCAAATACACTCTTACAATATTCTCTCCATTTCACACATTATTTTCTCCTACTATCACTTGTACGACTTTTAATACAAAAATATAATAATATCTAAATATAATTCATTTGTAATCTTGTATAATTATTTTATTTTAAACAAAACATCCAAACAATACTTCTTTTTTCAAACTTATACTTACAATTAACTTTTTACTATTTTTTTTTACCAAAAAATAAAAATACCTCCAAAAAATAAAGCCAAACGAGGTCTAAGTTTTAGCAAATTCTTCTAGAAACTAAAGTAGGGCTAAAATGGGATTAAATTTATTTGAAAGATTAATTAGTACCTACTTGCTTTTATTTGGAAGAGATCCTACGTAACTAATTTTTTACTATTTTTTTTATGAAAAAATTGAAAATACCTCAAAAAAATAAAACCAAACTGAAAAGTTTTAGCAAATTCTTCTAGAAACAAAAGTAGGGCTACAATGGGATTAAATTAATTTAAAAGATTAGATTGTGCCTGATTGCTTTTATTTGGAAGAGGTCGTATCTGTCATTTAAAAAGAAACCTCCCATATAATTTCACATCCACCATAGGAGAAAAGGTCAAAATAAGTGATTTTAGAAATTGTGAAAGACATAGATTCTTAAACTTTTCCTATGTTTATGTCATGATAAGGTATGCAAAAGATAAAACAACAAAATCTGATTAATCTTATTGTAATCAAGTAATTAGGTATATATTAATTACCTTTATTATGGAACATCCAATGTAAAAGGGGGCCATTCATTTGGAATTATATTACATGTATTTACATAGTGAGTGATAATTTTTCATTAATGAGAACATTCCTATCTTTCTCCTTAAATTAAGGGAACTTTCTACCCAATTACAATACAATTTTATTATATTTTTTGGCATTTTTTAATAAGGATTATTTTTTATGATGAATATATACAGGATCCAAATGATTATCTTATTTATTGGTGAAGCGAGTAGGGTTGTCAATGCGATAGGACGGGAACAAGGCAATGTCTTCTTGCTCTCTACCCGCGAAAAAAAAAATTGATTTATATTCCAATCAAATTCTTAGGGGGTAGGGTCCAAGTATCCAACTCAACAAAATAGAACTCCACAGATATTTGAGGATATTCATTAAAAATTAAAAAAATAATAAGAAATATTTTAGTTGAACTTTAAAAATTATAATTTGAAATATTAAATTAAATAAAAATTGGGAATTCACTAATATCATAAGAAGGAGAACTACTTAAAAAAGATTCAACAACATATGGGTTCCATAAAGGAGAACTAATGAAATAAAAATTATGTCAATTCTACCTCTAATGTTTAATCTAGAAAGAAGGTTAGTAGTGACAGTTGAATGGAGAAAGAAGGAGATGGGAAGGTTAGGAGTGACAGTTGAGGAGTACCAAAGGTGCAAGACGATGAAGAAAATTGAATGGAGATGGGAAAGCATAACACTACAAGAAAACTGTCTTTTACCAACAAAAAAAATTCACCGATAATAGATTTTACCGATGGATTTACCAATGAAAACTATTCATTGGCAGTAACTTTGCCGGTAAATTTTACCAACAGATTTTAAGTCCGTCAGTAATAATTACCAACGGATTTTCTGACGAATTTTTCATTGGTAAATTTGGTATGGACATTGGTTATATTACCAACAAAAATCCATTAGTAAATATTTACCAACTAATTATTTGTTGATAAATTTAATTTTTATTTCTGTTGATAATCTGTGGGTAATAATTACTGATGAAAAATCCATCGGTAAATTTAGTCTTTTTTTTATTTTGATTAACAATCTATCGGTAATTTTTGTTGGAAAAATTTTCCTTTGTTTTTTTTATAATATTTAAATAAAATTTTAATAACCTATAGCAATTAAATCTACTAATTAATGCTAAATACAACAAAAATTAAATGAACATCAAATATCAATTCTTCATCAAATAATATTAACAATATTTTCAACAAACCAAAACTTCAAAAATCATCACAATTTTAACAAACTAATTCAACACAACCATAACTTAACAAACATAACCTCAATAAACTTCAAACTTCAATAAAACCACAACACAAAATCGCAAGACCTTAAAAGGCACATCTTTCTTAGAACCTAAATTCCTTGGCTTGTATCTATCATGACCACATATCGTACAATTGGACAAATATTTATTTTCTTTGTAGTACAAGATACAATTATCGGTGCATACATCAATTTTCTAACAACCAAGGCCATTTGCCACCATCTTTTTTGTACTATACAAGTTGCTCGGCAACTTCTCATCTTTTGGCATTATATTTTTAACAATTATAGTGAGGCGATCATAGCATGCTTGTGCTAAATTGAACTCTGATTTGAGATTCAATAATTGAGAGACAGCTAAGAGTTTAGT
>JACGDI010004513.1:1117913-1137208 GCA_014898725.1 Jacaranda copaia
AAGGTTTTCAATATATACAAGGATATATATTGTTATTAACTATATATTAATGGGTACTAGGTATTCATGGGTATGATACTTAGTTATTGTGATATTCGTCTGATATAATTAATATTGCTTTCCGTAATCATCATAAATGGATATATAATAGAAAGTACCTATTTAAATTGACTGTGTTGAAATAAAATTATTCTTCACTTAAATGTGATTTTCATGATTTTATATGTGAGAAGATGAAAATATACTCTTTTATTAATTATTGTATGAAAATGAAAATATACTTTATTAGTAGAATGTTGGCCGTAACTGAAAAAATATGTTTGTTATATTTGAAAATGATGGTTATAGTGATGAAAATAAAAATAAAGTATTTTGATTGAAAATGAGACTCTCAATAAAATTAAATAAAGTAATGAGATCCACGATAAAATTCGATGATAATTTTCATCCCAACATAATTTAATTGAAATAAAAGATAAGATAATATTGGGACCTACAAATTCTCACTTTTACTTCAAAATATCATTTTTAATCATATAAAAGTTAATATTTTCCACAGCTTCATGTCACACATGTATGAAAATGTAAAATTTGAAAAAAGGAAACCGGTTTAGTTAAACATAAATAAATAAATAAATAAACCCTTTTTAACAATTCTTTAAACAATAAAAACAACATAAAATAAACCATGGGCCAAAAGAAAAGGGAAAAAGAAAATCTATTATGATTCGGGCAAAAAGTTTGGGCCTTATGGGCCATATTGTTGGGCTTGTACTAATATATTAATCTTTTACCGGCCTAGGTTAGAAAAATTTAAGAAAACGGCCAACACAAATAAAATATCATAAATCATACTTAGTCGAAAGAGTAAAAGGCACAACAAAAAATGAGAGAAGCTCGGATGAAGGATGAGTATCCTCGTCCGAGCAATATGGGATAGTTGAGAAAATTAGAAAAACGACCCATAATATGCGGGCAGTTGCTTAGAAAAAATGAGCAAGATTAGAAGTACCTCCCCCTCATAAATAGTAACTAAGAAAACCTAATGAGGTATATTATATTCTTACATTTAACAATTCTTCCTTTTTTAGCAAGATAAATTTGTAATCTAAGTTAAGAATTAAAAGATATTCGTCTTTATTTTTATTTCGTTCATATAATATGTCTTTTTGCTATTATGTTTATTTTTTCTTGTAACAAATTATTCAAATTTAAGCATGATTTTATTTTAGCAGACTTGAGTCATCTTACACTATTGCTATCACGTATATAGGGCATGTTCTATTTCTAGGCTAAATACATAAATATAACATGTATCATTTTTAATTATACCTATCAATTCTCTCAAGTCAAGCATATTCATATATTTTCCAATGTATTTGAAGCATTTTTGCACCATAAATTCAACTTTAAATTCTTTCTTATTTTAATACTTCAAATTTTAAAAATTAATTAATGTGATAATTAAATTAGTCTAATAACAAAATAACCAAACATAAGAAAGGTTATTTTGATTGTTTGAAATTAAAATGAATTTTTTTACCATTTAATATAAACAAAATTCGACTCATTTTCGAATAAAGATATGAATAATTAACTATATCTCCATTACCCTAAGATTTACTTTTTTTAAAGAAAGAAAGAACAAAGATATGTTTAAATAAATCTTGGGCTCTCTTAAATAAAATGATTCCATATATTTTTGTTAAACATATCTTTGTTCAATTTTTTTCAAATAGAATACATCTAATTTAATTTATCTAGACATAATCATTCAACTTATCAAGAACAATCCACAACTTTTTTAGATTAAATGGTTAGTTAAGATTTTTATTTTTAAAAATTATAATAGAAATTTTAATAATAAAGTTGAAAATGAAGTAATACTTTGAGAATACAAAAATATTAAATTGCATATTGTAAAAGGAATAATTTTAAAAATAAGAGAAACAAACATTTCTTGATGCAAATGTAAATTAAATTATTGCGAAAAATAAAACTAAATTAACATTAATTACCTCTAAATTATCTATCTACAATAATCAAATCTCTCTCAAATTGCTACTTTTCCACACATTTTAATCATAATTACTTTTAGTTTAAAAAAATATTGCCACAGATGTGTAATTTTTTATGGCCAAATCACTCTTGCAGAAGTCCATAAAATATGTTGTTATGTTTTCTTATTGTTCTCATACATGTTTTTGTGGAACTTTTCTATAAATTATTTCGTTAAGAAATATTAAAATTTCTCATAAATTAATGTTTATTTATATATTTTCTTTAATAATCTCAGTGAAAGAAAACCATTTCTCATAAAAAGTTTTTTTAAATCAGGAAATTGCATCTACAAAAAATCTATACTTCCCATTAATATTTTGTTACTATACATTTCCTTATAACTCATAACTTCAAAGAATTTATCAAAAACATCCAAAGTTTTTTGTGGATTACAATTTTCACTATACATTTTCATTATATTAAAATAAAAATCATTACAAATAACAATAGATTTTTAATAACAATATTCCCCTAACAAAAAATCCGTAAAATACGTCATTCCGTTCTTATATTTATATGTGTATAAATATAAAAAATTCACCAAACTCTAATTTATAATCTTTAAAAAAATTTTAAAAAATACAAAAAATTATCCATCATCTAGTCAAATTTATACAAAATGCACCTAATACATAGTCACTATTAAACTTATGACTCTCCTACCAACTTTTGAAATTCAAGTTCAAAAGATTTTACTTAGTTTTCAATCTAACGAACTCTTAGCTTACATATACATATAAATTTTAAAAAAAATCTAAAAGATTTTACTTAGTTTTCAATCTAACGAACTCTTAGCTTACGTGTACATATAAATTTAAAAAAAAATCTAAAAGATTTTACTTAGTCATTTCTATCCTAACAAACCCTCAAACCTCACTCATTCACTTATTCTGAAACACGTTTTATCACCTCAGAAATCCATATATAACAACACTTTCCCATTTCTTCTCCTTGTGCTTCTCCTTTTCCTTCTCCTATGTAACCCTAACCTTCAGATGACTGTTAAAGGTGGAACAACTCCTGCCTGTGCTGCTTGTAAATATCAAAGAAGAAAGTGTAGCCCTAACTGCCCCCTCGCCCCATATTTCCCGGCCAACCAGCCCAAAATGTTCCAAAACGTCCACCGTTTATTTGGGGTCTCTAATATCACCAAAACGTTAGACAAGTTAAAGACTAAGGACCAGAAAGAAGACGCAATGAAATCTATCATTTATGAGGCTGAAATGCGCGAGAGGTATCCCGTTTATGGCTGTTCTGTTGTCATTTGCCAGCTCCGTCTCCAACTGCACTACGCTCTTGAAGAACTTCAAAGCGTTTTGGCTCAGCTTGCCGTGTTTAGGGAGATGCATAAGTCCAGCACGGATATTTGGCCGACGTCGGCCCAAATGGAATTTGGGTCGAGTAGTAGTTTGAATAATGATCATGTGTTTCATAAACAAGAAATGACGAGCAGTACTTATGCAGCCACTAATAACCAACTTTTCTTGAATGATAATATTAATAATAATGGCTTTTTGACTGCATCTCCTGAGGATAGTATGGCGCCTAAGGCGTTGATGGGATTAGACCACCATAACCACTTGGCGTCAATTCAACTACAAATGGATGCGTTCAGTATTCACGAAGATAGAAACATTTTCTGTCAAGGTTTTGAAGGAGGGCTGCCGTTTAGCTCAACAATTGATGATAGACAATCTTATATTGAAACTAAAGAGGCTTTTCCATCAAGGTATCAATCAACTCTTTGTTTTAGTTTTTTAGATATTGTTCTTGTTTGTTTGTTTGTTGTATATATGTTAAATATATTTAATTTTCAATCAATAAGTAAATATTTAATGCATATATTATATATATCCGTAAAATGAAACAAATAATGTGTGTTTTCATTTAAAAATGGAATAAAAGCAACCAGAAAACTAATTCATTGCATAAAATTACTAATTTGCACAACAATTTATGGTACAGTTCAATATCAAATACGGATGCAACTCAACCAGAGAAGCATTTCTCCCGGGGGGAGCTCAAGACTGCTGCTGCAGGCTTTAGTCTCACTACTTTTAATTAGAAGGAAAATGGAAACTACTTTTAAGTTAAAATAGGCTTTCTGCATATATACTTTTGCATTGTTTTTGAAAAGCTTATTTTTAGTTTTCTTAAAATTTCACAATGTATTTGTACATATAGAGATCTTTAATTTGGTTTCAAAACTCTTCACAGACTTGAGGATGTCAAGGGGGAAACAGACTCAGTCTTGGCTACTTCCAAAAAGAAGCACATAGAAAGCCAAGGGGCCTTCAACTCGGATATGTTGCCACCCCCAAGAAGTCTGTTTCTTCGGTTCATGTTTTCTTTTATTTCAACTGTTAGTTCATCTTGTATTTTATTTCATTCGAGTCATGTTCTTTACTTTAGTTGATGTTTCATCTTCTTTTCATCTTTATCACGATATCTTAAATATGTATGTTATTAGAAAAGATTGACAATGGATTACATATATTTAGCATGTACCCATAAATTGAAATAGCAGATAAAATTTTATCGTATAAAGGATCAAATTTATGTAAACTTCGAAGAGAGGATAATATTGACTCAATTGATCTATCCCTAACTCTCCAGATGAAAATTTTGGATTCAAACTTATTTGGATCAATATTGCTTGAACCAATGGTCTATAAGTCAATCAAGTTTTCAACTATTTGAAATTTTAGATAGAATAGTAATGGATTACCCTTTAGATAATAATAATTACAGTTCAATATCGATTATTTTACAACGATAAAACTACACTTTAGTCCATAAATTATGTCACTTGACTTTCATATCATTCTCCTATACATGGCTTTTTGATAATGTATTGTAACTTATTTTTATGGAATATTAATTTCTTCTTGTAAATTATTATTTATTTAGATATTTTGCTCAATAATATCAGTGAACGAAAATCATTTCACATAACATGCCTTTTTAGTAACAAAATTTCATCTACAAAAAATATGTTCTTTCCACTATCTTGTCTTTTCACATTTTCCCTTATAACATCAAATTATTTCTCCGACACACTTGAGCTCTTTTTTTTTTTATTATAATTTTCTTCTCTATATTGCCCAAACGGAAAGTCCATATAGGCACATTCTGAACCCAATTTTCCTCATTTTCTCAAGCCAAGTCACCGAAGAGACCTTCCACTCAAGGACTATTAAAACCCAATGAGGCTAAGATTCAACAAAGAGTGGGAGTTTAGGAGTTTCTTGATATAGATCTCTCCATATGCATTATGATAATGGTGGATATTTATTACCATAAAAAATTAATGATACTCTTATTTTTGGATGGTGAAGATGTTTAAAATTGTTTTTCATATTGTACACAATGAGTAAAGCTCAATATCACCAAACATTGCTTAAATTGAAATGTTATACTCTACATTAGTTTTTATATATTTGGATACATCTAAAACTTTCTTCACATATATTTTACAATATATTCATAACATTCTAAAATTTTTTAGGACTCTCTCTTATGTTTTATAAAAGTGTAGGGTATTAAAAATCTTCTAAAAACATCAAGTCCCTTGTTTATTCCTCTCATAGATAGCCATCTTGACCACTTTGAATCTTTCTCATTGTCAAGAGTAATATTCAGAGTATGAAGTTGCAAGCTTTGAAAAATTCATACCATGTCTAAGATCTTAGCTAAATTTTATTGGTAATTAGAATTCATCCACTATCAATTATACTTGGAATCGAATCAATATTTCATAGGATTTATATTGATATTAATATCATATTTGATTTTGATGGATATTTCAAGGGAAAAAAAGTCCAATTTACTTTTGCTTTCTCTTTTCTTTTCTTTTCTTTTCTTTTTTCTGATTGTATGTAAAGTATAACATTTATAAATTAATTTGCACTAAATTTGAGCTTTTGATAATTTTTTATCATGTGCTAACTCAAAAGATAAATATTTGGGTTATAAATCATTGTTCGTATTGTATATTAATTTATAAATAAACCATTATATTATATTTAATGTTCTTTTTCTATTTTTTCCTTTTTTTAGTACTTCAATTATTTTTTGGCTAATATATCTAAAGTTAAAGCCTAAGGCCAATGGTAAAATATAGATATTAGTATATAATTTGTGATTATATATTTTTTTAAAAAAAATTATAGTATAAAATAAAAATAAAATACAATCCCAACTATTTCATTACATCTTCATTTCTGTACCTTGCAACTTGCAAGAGATGCTCAAAAACCCATCTCACTAAGGTACAAACATTAATGATTTAAACTACCTACCAACAATGTTATACTCTACATTAGTTTGTATATATTTAGATATATCTAAAACTTTCTTCACACATATTTTACAATATATTCATAACATTCTAAAAATTTTTTAGGACTCTCACTTATGTTTTATAGAAGCTAGGGTATTAAAAATCTTCAAAAAACATCTAGTCTCTTCTGAAAGTTTATTTCTCTCATATATAGCCATCTTGACCACTTTGGATCTTTCCCATTGTCAAGAGCAATTTTCAGAGTATGAAGTTGCCAGCCCTAAAAAATTCATACCATGTCTAAGATCTTAGCTCAATTCTATTGGTAATTAGAATTCATCCACTAACAATTATAATTGGAATCATATCAATATTTTGTAGAATTTATATTGATATTAATATTTATTTGATTTTGATGGATATCTCAAGAAAAAAAATTCAATTTACTTTTGCTTTCTTTTTTCTTTTCTTTTCTTTTTCTCTTATTGTATGTAAAGTATAACATTTATAAAGTGATTTGCACTAAATTCGAGCTTTTGATAATTTTTTATCATGTGCTGACTCAAAAGATAAATATTGGGTTATGAATCATTGTTTGTATTATATATTAATTTATAAATAAACCATTATATTATATTTGATGTTCTTTTTCTACTTTTTCCTTTTTTTTAGTACTTCAATTATTTTTCGGCTAACATTTCTAAAGCAAGCCTAATGCCAATGGTAAAATATAAATATTAGTATATAATTTGTGATTATATATATATTTTTTAAAAATTATAACATAAAATAAAAATTAAATGCAATCCCAACTATTTCATTACATCTTCATTTCTTTACCTTACAACTTGCAAGAGATGCACACAAGCCCATCTCACTAAGGTACTGACATCAATGATTTAAACTACCAACCAACATAATTACATGTCATTGTCAACATGTGGGCCCACAAATTTCTTCATCACAACTCATCATATCAATTTTCTTATGTTACAACAATCCTCCTAATCTAAGCAACCCCAAAACTGTACCAATCTTCTTCCCACCATAAGATTAGAAATTTTGTCCAAATTTTTCTCAAAATGGACCCTTTTCCATTTTCTGAAAAAACATAAAAATAAAAAAAAAAATCTCACACTAAATTTACATAAATTGGATCAAAGGACAAACTCATCCCTCTCTTGTCTTGATACTACAGAAGGCATTTGAACAAAAACTTGGCATAAATCAAGAAAATTTCAGAAGCAAGAAAAAACCACCAACTACTACAACAACACCACCCCCGCCCTTCTGTACTGGCGGGCCCACCTCAAATACAACAGCCGAAAATCAGCAAATGCTGCTTAGAGAATTTTTCCCAATAATCTGATTTTGCAATTCTTTCAGCTTCAAGAATTTTATCTTTTATTTTTTTTTCTTGAAATTTTTGTGCGATGAAGAAGCTAAAGAACTACTATTTACATTTGAAACATCCTCATAAAATGGAGAGAAAATGGATCTTTCCGGTGGCCATTGCTTCCGTCGTCTCACTGTTCCTTCTTTTCTTGACCACCTTAACATCCCCCGACGGCACGCCGCTTCTCCCTCTCCGCCGTTACTACTCGCCATCCTCCTTCTCCTCCTCTATTTTCGTCGAGTCTAAGCTGAAACCCCTCCCAATTTCCGGGCTTCCTCCGCCGCCGCGCTTTGCCTACTTAATCTCCGGCTCTGCCAGAGATGGCCTGATGCTCCGCCGGACACTCGAAGCTCTCTACCACCCCAATAATCAGTACGTCGTTCACCTCGACGCCGAGTCTTCCTCCGATGAGCGCATGGATCTACAGAATTACGTGGATACCCATTTTATGTTTCGGAGATTCAAGAATGTCCGGATGATTACCAAGGCTAATTTGGTCACGTATCGTGGGCCAACAATGGTGGCGAACACATTGCACGCGGCTGCTATTTTGCTGAGAGAAGGTGGAGACTGGGATTGGTTTATTAATCTCAGTGCATCAGATTATCCACTGGTTACCCAAGACGGTAAATATTTGGGTTTACTAAAGGCCTTTTTTTTATGATCAAGATTGAATTTTTAAGTGGTTTTGATATTATCTGGTGATGGGATTTTGGTGAATTTCTTTGCATTTGCTGATTTGTGGTTCTTGATGATTAGATCTGCTGCACACTTTTTCGTACCTGCCAAGGGACCTTAATTTTATAGATCATACTAGTGATATTGGCTGGAAAGAGTAAGTCATGATCTCTGTTAACATGTTTTTAGATGTTTCAGATATTTGATATCTTTTTTGGGTTTAGGAAATTATGATGAACATTTATGGGAAGATGCAACACTGTGTTTGTTTAGGTTCCAAAGGGCGAAGCCGGTTATTATTGATCCGGGGTTGTATATGACGCAAAAAGCTGATGTGTTTTGGATTACACAGCGAAGAAGTGTGCCTACTGCATTTAAACTCTTTACAGGTGTGTTTGGAATTACTAATTTAGCTTGTGTCACTATGGTTCCGCTGATCTCCTACCTGTTTATTGTTTCTCTGCAAAGTGTTGGTTGCCTAATTTGACTGAGTTATGGATGCTTCACCTTTTTTGTGTAGAACTAAGTGTGGAGGTTCGGTTTATTTTAGATTGTTTTTGGAAGATTGTTGATTTGTTGGTTCTTTTTCTTGCCATTCCCATTCTTAGTAATAAAGTGCTTACTGTTGTTCTTACTTTGATCCTCTGTTTTTGTCCAATACAGTTTTCAACTATACCTTGGCTACACTGTCTTTTACATCATGGATAAATCTTCTTCATGAAACTCAAATCATATGTTTTAATATTGTGAGTTTTGTGTAAAGTTTGAGGCCAAGTTTTCTACAAGTTCCAGCTTTTCTTTTGCTAACACATTGTAAGATATTTGAATCATGAGAGAGAGAGAGTGAGAGAGGCTTTTGAAGCAAACAAGAAGTATCTTCTCTTTGTATATATCAGCGTGAGGAAAAGCAATACTTATCGCAATTGATTGGAGTTTACTCTTGCAAGTGTTCATCCAACACCTTTATTGTATATATGTTCGCTGTATTCATTTATTAGTGCTATGTATATTCTTTATATGGTTTGTCTCTCTCAGTTGACTTGTGCAATTAGAGAAGAAAAGAAATAGATGTGATGAATGTGAATCCTAAAGTAGTCTGTTTTTCACGTGTATTGCAACATATGGAGTTTGATAACAGATAACAGGGTATTCTGTGGAAGCCCATGAGGGAAGATCGAAGAGACTATTGCAGAAACGATTTTGTTGTGATATGATATCTTCCAACGAAATTATTTTCATTAGAAAAGTATAAATAGCTCAATTCTAATCCATTGTGCCAATTCAGGAGTTCATGTTAAGATGGTTTGAAACAAATTGTTTTATGTTCCCCCAAAAGATACATGGATGTGTTCCATGTTGTCTTCATTTGGCTCAACTTCACTCCTTACAGGATCTGCTTGGATGGCTCTTTCTCGGTCCTTCATTGACTACTGCATATGGGGATGGGACAACCTACCACGAACCGTCCTCATGTACTACGCAAACTTCATATCTTCTCCCGAAGGTTACTTCCACACCGTCATCTGTAATGCTCCGGAGTTCCAAAACACAACCGTGAACAGTGATCTCCACTTCATATCATGGGACAACCCTCCTAAGCAACACCCTCATTACCTTTCTGTTGATGACATGCAAAGAATGGTCGACAGTAACGCCCCGTTTGCCAGAAAGTTTCACCATGACGATCCGGTGCTTGATAGAATTGATGCAGAACTTCTGTCTCGCGGTCAAGGGATGTTCGTCCCGGGCGGATGGTGCATAGGTAGCCGTGAAAATGGAACGGACCCTTGTTCCGTTGTGGGTAATACCACAGTTCTCAGACCTACTGCCGGCGCAAAGAGACTGGAAAGTCTCACAACCTTTCTTTTATCAAACGATAACTTGAGGCCACGGCAGTGCAAATAGTAAAGCCTTGTTTGGCGCAGACCTTTGTTGACTTTAACAGGAAGGTTTGATAGTAAGATCAGATAATTTATCAGTATGCTTGATGATTGCCTTGGGGATTCAAGATTTGCAGAAACAAGATGCATTCAGTGGGAAAATATTTACAGAATGCTGAACTGGTTCATCCCTCTCGATCCTCTTTCTTAGGCTTGTAGCTCTTTTCACTTGTAAGCCTATACCAGGTCTTGCTACTCCTTGTTTGGCAACAAATTCATCGACAGTGCAGCAGCGAAGAACGTGGACGAGCTTCTGTTGTATCAAATTCACCATCAATCATATCTTCTTTTTTGATTACCTGTCAGCCAGATGGAAGAAATGAGAGATCCTGCACCAGTTTTGTGAATTTAGTTTGTCTCCCTCAAATATACATATCAGGGTGTATTGCTTCATGGGTCAGATCATCTGCTTCCAGGCTCCAGGAGTTATTTTCATTTTTTTCTTTTTTCTTGCTTCTTTTTTTTAAATAAATATATGAAGTTTTACCAGGTGGTCATATGCAGGTTGCGGGCTTGTTCTTCTGGATGGTTAATCGATCAATAGTTATACTATCGGGCTTGGTTTTGGTATTGTTTATACTTCTGCTTTTTTGCTTGCTTTTGAGCTTAAAAATATTGAATCAGGCTAAAGAAGCATAAGGAATTGAATAATTAATTAATAAATATAGATTGAATTTGATTCATTGAAACAGGTTTGGGCCCTTAGCGGAACCCATCAAATTAGTTAAGGTGAACGGGCAAACGAAACACCTGATTGAAACATACAAAGGCTATTAATTAGTTGAATTTTAATTTAAATTTGATTTGAATTTAATTTGAATTTAAGATTTTTATCTGATTAAAATATTCGATATATTAGATTTGATTATAAATATTAGGAATTCAAAATAAATAGATCGAATACAGAATTAAGTAATTCAATCCATTAAAAACTCAAAGATGAACTTTAACAATTTGTCATTAAATAAATACTTTTATATATAATATTGATCAAAATTTTAAAATAAAATTTATATATTATTGATCTAATATCTATTTTAATGCTATATTATGCTATTAATATTGAATCCTTAGCCTCAAAAATAACAAAGATGATGATAGAATATCAAATATAATAATATATAATAGTTTACTTGTGCATTAATATGATATGAAATAAGGGTTTAGTATTCAAATATTTAACTTTTAGACTAATATATAATAAAAAGTTGTTAAAAATTAAAATATGATGTAAATTTGCTTTATAAATACAATATTTTTATATAATCCAAAAAAGAAAAAAAACATTAAATCGGATTGAATTTTTTTATCGAATTCGGATTCAAATATGGCTAATCCGATCCAAATCCAACCCGTTGACAATCCTACGCCATTATTGCTATTATTATTAGTTTTAATTATTTTATTTAATTATATTTCATCATATTGTGCTTTATAAATACATGCAAATCAATCAGATTTATAAATAAATATTTTTATGGAAAAATATTTAATATACCACAAACCCTTAACCAAGAAATTCGTCTTCGCTGGTCAATAGAACCTACCTTGGAACATTAGGCAACAATTAGTTTAAAATGACTCCCAACAAACATTTTAAATGCTAGGCAAGGAACGAGCCGATGAAGGAAGGAAGCAAGACAAATACCTTACATCTCAAGTCGCTTCTTTTTTCTTTTTTTTTTGGGTGTGTGTGTGTGTGATGGAATAAGGACAAGAGAGTGACCAGCATAACAGTTTCGGACATGATCATAAGAGTTTTTCATCATTGTGGAATTTATGGTTTGGCCATAGTTAATATACAAAAGATGAGCTCATCACTGCAGCTCCGACAAAACGCTAATCAAACTGAAACCCGTCAATCACAGAGGCGACTGATTCATAAACTACTATCACAAACGGATTCGAACACAACTTTTTTGTAGAAAGTTAAGATCAGACCAACTAGACGATGACATCAATGACCACCACCTTGGTGGTTCTTGTCAAGTTGCTTAATTTCCCACTTTCTAGACTTAAAAGAAAATTGAAAAACTTACAAGACTCAAAAGAAGATTGAAGGGAATGGAGTCGCAGAAGGATGGCGCTGGCACCCTAACCCTAACGTAGGCTAGAAGATATAGAGCTGCATGTGCCATCTCTCCTGCGACTCCAATCCCTCAACTTCTTCTACACTCCTACTTCTCTTCCAAATTTCACTACTTTTGTTTACTATATTTACCATCAATCCTCCAACACCTACTTATAGCAAAAATCTAGGACTCGATGAAGTTTCCTTGTTTCTTCTTCTTCTCTACGAAGACTAAAAACTCTCTCTTCTTTTCTTTGGAATTATTACATTATAGAAACCCTTGTGAGAATATCTTGAGTGTTCCACGTTTACTATAATACTAGAATGAAACCTAGTACCTTTCAAGAATTATCAAGGCTATGTTTGGTTATATTTTGTCAAAATAAAAATGTAATCAAATATATGAATAATTTTTTTGTCAAAATAATAATTTCTGATTTACAGAACACCCCTTCGTATCAATTGACTTATTACCCAAAAAAAACCAATATATACATATACTTATTATAATATTTTATCGTTATTTTTATAATCAAAAAGTTATATCTAATCATCACATATACATATTATATATTTTATTACTATTTTAACAATAAAAAATATTATTCAGTTTTGTTTTTACCCCAAAAATTTAATAAAAATAATATTGATTTGACTGTTGCAGTAGAAAACTGTCTCCTTTTAAAACATAAACAAATATACCAAAACTCTCTAAAATAATTTTCTAATTATTTTCGAAACATAAATAAGCATACGTCACATTTCTCAACACAAAATTCACATTCCTTAACCCCACTCGCAAAATTCATTCTCCGAAAACATATTAATCCAAAACACACCATTCACATCCAAACATTACCTAAATGTCACCCAAAAAATGGAAAAGTGAGTTAGTGGAAGCAAATCCCAAATGTCTTTTGATGTGAAGAATGTAGCTTCGGAGGAAGCAAGGGTGGCAAGAAAACAAGGGTTGTTTAGTTAGCAGACAGTTCGAGGAATTTTCGTAATAACTTTCTTTATCCGACATGTAGAAACGTTAGAAGAAATTGGTAAGAAAAGTATGCATTTTCTTAGTCTTTCTTTTGGTTGCAAGTTGATTTTTTCAAGATAAGCATGATAATCATGTGCATTGACGAGCTTGACAAATTTTGTCATCCCCAAACTAAGACTTAATTGGATTTCTACATTTTAGAGTATGTTACACTTCTGTAGTGACAGAAGCATTATTTGCTAAAAATGCTTAATAAACTACAATCAACTTCTAACTTTTATCGACTTTTTGTAAAGGATATTTTTTATTAAAAAAAAATTCTAACTTTTATTACATACGAATGGCATTTTTAGTGATAAGTTTTCGTTTTGATGGATAAATTTACCGCAAAGTTCAAAAATCCCATAAAACATAGTTTAAAACAAGCTAAAAATAATTAAAATCAAATCAAATTCTAATGATGAAAAAATAGCATAATTTACTCGGGATAGTAAATTATGAAAAAGATATCATCTTTATTAAATAATTAAAATATCAAACAATAACTTACTTGCAACGTACAGTAAACATCACGTCTTAGACAAAACATTCTCCTTTTCGTTACTTTTTGGAGCACTGTTGTTAGCCAGTATCAAAATTTACGACCATTTTGTAGTCTACATAGTATCGGCAACTGAAAATCATTAACACACCTGACGCTGTCGGAGGTTCCAGCAAATTTCCGAGACCTCATCGAGACAGTTGCGCATTTTCGTTTATGGGAAACTAATTTTGTACCAAGAAATTAGACAAGAATACAAGTCCAACCATTTCTATCGGCTAAACATAGTTTAAAAAAGGGGATCTGTAGGATTGTCAATCCGCCGGCTAATCAGTCCGATTTTTTTAAAATATCAAAAAATTGAAAAAAGAATTATATTGTGTTCAAATCATTCAAACTAATTGGTCAGACCAACGAATTGGTGAACCATTCGTAGTTCAATTGAATTAGACAATTTTTTTAATTTAATTTTTAATAAAATTAATTTTTTTATTTTTATTTTTTGTTTAAATACAAAATTTGAAAACTAAGACACACCTCACAAGCTACTTAAAAATTAAAAAAAAAGACTTCATTTAGAGTATAGAGTTGAAAATTTACTTACAAACTCACAACTTTAATCTTAATATATTTATATTATTGTATTCATTTATAATATGATGTGAAATTTAAATTAGAATGTTAGATAATATCATTTACACTCTCTATATTTTATATTTTAATATTTTATATTTCTTAATTATGACATCACAATTCAATTGTGGTTCAATTACCGTCCGACCAACAATTAAACTAATAAATTGTAAATTTATAAATTTTTCAATCCAATGAATGATTCAATTTTTCAAATACTATGGCTAAAGGATAAAAGTCAAAATTTGATGAGATAAAGAAAATACGTTCCAAATTAATGAGTCCTGCCCAATTAGAAAGAGAAGCCCAATTTGCAAGGGAATGGATCCATTTACCAGTGATTACCACCGTTATTTTCCACGGGTCCCGATTCGGGGCGTCCAATATACTGCTCTTTGCCATTAAAAAAGTTGAAATTAGTATGTTTTCTGATCAAATCAGGCACGAATCATCCAACCCAACTCATCTAGATCAAATGATGCAATTTGTTGATCCAATGGTGACTGGACAGGTCAAAATTGCAGTACTTCAACCATCCATTTTTTATAATTAACATACAATGCAAATACAAACCCACCATGCTTTTAGGAACATAATTTACTAGTACGCCAACAATTTTCTTCAGTGTGTGTATTCTCGTAATTCCAATTTCCAGTGATCTTGGGCTACTGGCCAAGAAAATGTACCCAAAGCCATCATGTAGAGCTTTACTTGTAATTCCAATTTACAAGTAGCCCAACAATTTTCTCCATTGCGTGTATTCTTGTAATTCCAATATTCAGGGATCTTGGGCTAGTGGCCAAGAAATGTACCCAGAGCCATCATGTAAATACAAACCCACCATTCTTTCAAGAACACAATTTACAAGTAACCCAACAATTTTCTCCATTGTGTGTATTTTTGTAATTCCAATTTCCAGAGATCTTGAGCTACTGGCCAAGGAATGTACCCAAAGCCACCATGTAGAGCTTTACTTTGAACAAATTTACCCAAAAAATCATTTTCGAACCCACAAATTCACATTTAGTTCTTAATCTATGAACATTTTCTACCAATGGCTCGACTTGGCAGCCATAGGAACTTTTCTTTCTTCCTTTCTTCCTTGAACTATAATATGCATTTGAATTGGTAGCATAATGCAATTCTTTCTGTGAGCATACTTGAAATTACTACTCATTAACTCAAGCTTAGTTCCAAAACATTAAAACTAATGATTTTACAGCATTAGAGATGCCGAGATGGCGATGCAGAAGTATCCTAAAATTAGAAAATTTATACTTGCAAAAGTACCTCTGCTCAGAAAGCATGAAATTTTCTTCTCATAGATTTTAGACAAATCTCCGAAGTCTGACATGTGAAGTTTTTCAAAAATCATCACAGCAGAAGTGAAAAAAAAAAAAGGAAATCAAGAGATAGAAATAAATAAACAAAATTTTCATTTAATAAAGGAGAAATTGCAGTAGCTCTCATACTCAAAAATAAGTTTATCTACTCATGCTGAAAATCGGCATAGCGTATATCGCCTATAATTAGGCAGATAATCATAGAGCCACCACAGTTAAATTTTTCCCCCATTATCAAGTACATTTCAAAAATAATTATAACAATTCAGAAAATATCAGTTATGAAAAATGAAAGTAAGCGGATTTTTCTTTTTCTGATAAATGGAAGGAGATCAGAGCTTGGAAAGAGTTTATCAGGTCACGATTTATCAGAAACACGGACCAATTGAATGATTCATCACATCTCCCAGAGCAAAACGTGTGGTAATTTTCAAATTGGGAAAAAAAATCAAAGTATTTCGGGAAAAAATGATAAAAAGATTAGAAATCATCAGAGACTTAAATACAATGAATCATGGAAAATTTACCAATCATATTGTTGCAGTTTTTCCTCATCACCTGATTTCGATGCAGCGAGAAATACAAAAATGAAATTAAGGGGAAAAGAAAAAGGATAGAGGAAGAGAATAGGGAGAAGAATGACTTACCAATTAGCATGGTGATGAAAGGTCTACTACTCGCTTGCAGTTGTGGCGTGAAGCCCTATTTATATAGCGAAATTGCAGTTAGGGTTTTATGATTCGAAAACCCTAAAGCCGTCATCAATGTGGAGATCAGGATAATAGCAGAGTCAAGGGCACCCAATTTGTGTATGGGCCTTTTGCTTAATGGACCATGTTTAAAGCCCATTTAAACTGTGGCCCAGTACAATGTTCAATTTTGGATCAAATCAAATTTTATCAAACCTTTTTTTTTTTGTGGGAGAAAGAGTATTATAAATAACGAATTTTTATCGCTTAACAAATTAATATTTTTCTATTCTCAAATTAAATAAATCAAAGTATAAACTACGTACATTACACACAAGATGCACAATGCATTCATTTCGAATTAAACATAAGACATCCCACGTAATAAAGAAAATAGATACCAGTTTGGGTAATCTAGCTTTTTATGCATATGTAATCTAAGAAAAAAACTATCAAAACTATTGTTAAAAATTTAAGGGAATGACCACTACAATGCTTGTGTGTCAACTTATCATATCAAGTGAAAATAACGTTCTATCAAAGTGTTTTTCATTATTTTTATTTATTTATATATATACACATATCAAAAACTCATTAAAATTTAAATTTTGAATTTTATCTATATGATTTGAAAAAAGAAGGCTCATTACATCCACAAAATGACAGCTTTTTATACCACTACACTAAATTATGTTTTGCCTAAAGTAAACCTAATTACATTTTATGCAAATTTTTTAATTCAAAAGTACGTAACTTCCCACTCATTCTCTATCTCTCCACTGTTGGTAACTCCCCATTCATTCTCTAGTTCCCCACAATGTATAACTCCCTTTCAGATATTTTCATTCTTCAATATTTCTTTTGTATTCGCTGAGCGCATGTTGTCCATATTTATATTTTATATTTCTTGAATACATCAATAAAGAAAGTAGTAAAAGTGTTGAACTTGGACTCTATTGCTACCAATGCAACAAAATGGCTCAAAAGAGATATTCTCATTTTCAACATATGCACTAGTGACTTTACACATGAAGAAAGCAACTGTGAGAAAAACTAAATAAAAAAAGAGAAAATATTAATCGAGTTTTTTAAATATTTTTTTATTTTCATTTGTAAATATTGTCTCGATTTAACTAATCCTTTTTCATGTTGCAGATGGGATTTGATACAATATGAAAATATGACAATGAGAAATATGAATAGATTGAAGGCCTATGAGAAAGTATGAAGATTGGATGTATATTAACGAATAATGCGTAACATAGTATGTATATTAACGTTCTTCTTTTGCTTAAATTAAACATTATTTCTTCCCTATCTTATTTATTTATGAGATTAGTTGTTGTTTGTTTTTTTCCTATAATATATTATTTTAGTTTTTCTTAGTATAAATAGCGTTTTTGAACTTTAAAACGTGTTATTTTTCCCTTAGCACCATAGATCAATTTAATAGATAGTTATACTCTGTCCAAATATTGAACAAGTTAGCATTGTTGATATTTTCTTGGAGGACTGAAAAGCACTTGGAGATTGATTTGCAAATTAATCACACTAGTTCATTGCTTAAAAATTTCTTTTAATTTTCTTCTTGTGTTGCAGTGAGAATATTTTTCACCATATTGCTAAGATGGATAGGTAAAAATATAAATATACGTAAGGACCATTTACAACGATCACTGAAATATACAAATGAAAAAATAATGTCATAAAATCAATAATTGCCCACCTCGAATTATATATATAATTTTGATGGACTCAACTCCAAAACTCCTAAATCAAACCCACTAAATTTGAAGAGAGTAAAATGTCTTAAATGCACACATATCTATTAAATAAAAATAAAATCAAGAAACCATTAATTTTGTCTAATCGCTCATCATTATTACATTCTAATATGGAGTGTAACAAATCTGCACACACATAAATGTACACAATCTGCATCATATTACATTAGTCACTTACCTTTTCGAGGGGACAAAAAAGGGGTCTCGAGGATTCAATATTTACACATAAAACCAAATATTTAAATAAAAAAAAAAGTAAGAAAATCTAGGGAGTGTTTGGTTATGTTTTCCCATAATAAAATTATTTTGAAAAAATATAATTAATTATACCTTCATTTTTCCTCCAATACACTTAAAAAAGTTTTCCCAAAGTTCCATATTCTATCTGCCATTATCCTCAAAACTTCCTTATTTTTTAATATTTACATACATACATATTTTATAATAAAAAAATGACTCAATTTCACTTTTACCTAAAAATCTAACAAAAAAATATTAATTTAACTGTTATACTACAAAATATTTCCATAAAAAACATAAACAAATATACAAAACTCTCCAAAATCAATTTTCAACTATTTTTCAAAATATAAAAAAATTAATTACATTATCCAACAAATTTTTTATAATTTTCAATATTAATTTTAACATTTATTCTCTCAAAACACGAATTAAAATCACATTACTAGCAAATCTAAATCCCATAAATCCAGCTTACTACCTAATTTAAATTGTAATAATTCCTTGCGCAAATACCTTTTTCAACGAATAAAAGCAACGGCCATGCGCAGAGACGCTTTCCATTCACTGCATTGAATTTTAACACCATAAAACCTCACCAAGATTTCTCTGCCACCCCAGAAAAAAAAATTAAAAAAAAAAAAAA
>JACGDI010004513.1:1137249-1149758 GCA_014898725.1 Jacaranda copaia
AAAAAAAAAAAAAGATTTTTTTTTTCTTTTAGTTGATGGACCCAAGATTTTTTCTTCTGATTTTCCTGTGTTTCCTCGTCCAATCCTCTCATGGGTATGTCTGAGTTTCTCTTTATATGTATTTTCGTTTGTAGAAGAAGATATCACAATCTTTATGGCTGATATCTTTTCTGGTTGGAATGTGTTTTCGGGTTCAAAGAAACGGGTCAATGTTAGAATTGAGACCTCGGGTTTCTTCGGCTCCGTTTGACCCGACCCGTGTCACCCAACTCTCTCGAAGTCCCAGGTTTTCTTTTTTCTTTTTGTATCATTAATGTAAAATTATGTATAAATTTGTGTTTAATCAGTTTATGTAATTATGGAGAAATGGATTTCAACAGGGCTTTTTTATACACAGGATTTTTGACTGATAAGGAGTGTGATCATCTCATTTTTCTGGTTAGTAGCCTGTTTTTTCTTCCCTTGCACCCATGCATTTTTATTTAAACTCATTTTCAAATTAAAAAAAAGTATTTTATATGTATTATCATATCATTTACTTTATAATTATGACACCCTTTAGAAATAGCTAATTAATGGAGTACTATTTTTATAAATTATTAGTTTTTTTATTTTGGATTTATACAACATGCAGCTAATACTTATAAATAATTTTTATTTAATTTACACTTTAAATAAATATTACAAATATTAAAAACGGAGTATTATTCATGAAGTTTTATATGAATATATATGATACATTTTTCTTTTTCTTTGAATTTACACAAAAACACTTATCAAGAGTTTATTAGAGTTTGAACTCCAAATCTCACACATATACGAGTGAAGACGATGCCGTTGAGCCAATTGACCACTCAACACGAATCTGTATAATATTTTTACTAAACATTTCACCTTTATATACCAACTTTATATCAATTTTTCTTGTATATTTAGGGCTTGTTTGCTTCGATTATTATGCTTGATAGATGTATAATTACTCCTAATTTATTGTTTATTTGCTTTGATATAGAGCCCTTGATAAGTTATTGGCCCTATATTAAGTTGGAATATGTATCAAAATGAGAGGTGTTTGATATCTTTTTCTTGGATTGGATAAGATTCGAAAAGACAAATTTACCCTTAAGATATCATTAAAATAAATAATAAAATGTTACAATCATAAAATTATATATTTTATCTTAATTTACTTTTCAGTTAATCTTACCAACCAAACATGAAATTATATTGTTTTATCTTGATAAATTTAAAGCATATCTATGTGTTTATATATCATTCATAATCACATCATTCAAAGTAAACTAGTCGTTATACTATAATAACATAAATGTTATTCCTTAACATGCTACAATCTTTATTGAATTTGTGTGTGTAGGCTAAAGATAAGCTGAAGAAATCAATGGTAGCTGACTATGAGACTGGCAAGAGTATAGAGAGTGAAGAACGCACCAGTTCTGGCATGTTTCTTCGGAAGGCTGAGGTTAGTGAAGATCTCAATGTTATTACTGTGCTTAACAATTTGAATCTTCATAACATCTTTTGTGTGTTTTTGTATTATGAGAATTATGCTTCGTTGTGAAACGTTTCATGTTTTCAATCGATACTTAACTAGGAACTTTTGTAGGTTAGTGTGTGCGAAAAAAATTTTATAAGCTCTTACATCTTATCTTATATCATATTTTTTAGTTTTATAAGATATTAGATTTTATTTTAAGGACAAGTTCTTGCACATAGGATCTTAAAACTCAGAAGTTATAAGATATTAGTAATAGGCAATTTTGTAATGAATATGGACTTTTTAAGAGGTTAGATCAAGTAAAGTACTATTTTTTTTTAAAAAAAAAAGGATAAAACCAACAACTTATAGGAACTTATATTTTAATTATTTTAGGAGGTTTTAAGCTAAGGGTGTTAGCGGCTCGGCTTGGATCAGTTTTGGGACAAAAAACTAACTGATCCAAACTATATAGTGTATATTGAATTGATAGATTTTTATTGCAAATCTGATCCAATTCAATCCATTTTAAATCGATTTGGATTGGATTGATTAATTCGATTTCTTGATTTAAGTTTTTAATTGAAATATTTGACAAGTTATTATTGATAATTAAACTAATTTAATCAATTGATTTGTAAATTTTGTTTAGCTATCATATCACACTAATCTTGTGGAATCAAGTTAAATTATGCAAGAATACGTAACTATAAAGTTATAAATCCGTATTAATTAGTCCTACGTATTTGATTTTTGAAAGTAAAAAAATCCTAAGTTTAGTTTATTTTAATTTATTTGTATATTTTATAATTAAGGTATATATTTTTTATATTATTAGTATGTAAATTGCAGTTTAGTTTGGATTGAATCGATTTTTAAGATTAAAACCAAAAATCAATCCAATCCAATTGGTTTTAGAAAGCAAATCCAATTCAATTAAAAAAAAGTTCGGTTTTGATGGATTTTCGATTTTTTGAATTGGTTCATTGATTTATTTTTATTTTTTTGGATTGTATTGGACTTAAACACCCTTATTTTAAGCTTTGTTTTGAGGAATTTATACGCTAATCCCCCATACACCCTCAAGTCCTAAAGCTCTTTGTTTAGTGTGCAAATATATGTCTTTTTTCATGTTGGAATTTCTCATTTACCATATCTATCCTAATAAATCTTCAAACTTAGAATGTGTTAGCATCTGCACCATCACTTCACTTCTGTTAGAACTTAGAACTTCATCGTATCGAAGTAAGTTAAGAGCCAAATGTGTTTATACTATCTTTCATACCAAGTGTGGATCTTTTCATCACCCTTTTCTCCACTGAAGGATGAAATAGTTGCAAGAATTGAGGCAAGGATTGCCGCATGGACTTTCCTCCCTCAAGGTATAAATTGTGGTGCGCCTTCTTTGATGCTCCTTTGCAATGCGTTTTATCAATCAAGAAACCTTATTGATTTTTTTAAGAATTCGTTATATAGAGAATGCCGAGAGTATGCAGATTTTGCGTTATGAGCGTGGCCAAAAGTATGAGCCACATGTTGATTTTTTTCATGACAAGGCCAATCTAGAATTCGGCGGTCACCGTGTGGCCACTGTTCTTATGTATTTGTCTGATGTCAACAAGGGCGGAGAGACAGTTTTTCCTAAGTCGGAGGTAACTAATGTTTTTCCTGAACATTTCTTGTTCCTTGTTTTCTCTTAATTCCTTTGGATAACTGATATAGAATCTTTTCGGCTCTTTTATCATTCTACTAAACACAACAGGCAAAAGATAGACAGTCTAAGGGTGACGACTGGTCTGAATGCGCCAGACAAGGCTATGCAGGTAAATATAGTTTTACAATTTTCTATGCTGCAGGTGTAATTGATTCTGAGAAAACTTCAAAACATTGTCATCCAACCTCAAATGGGGCTGGTTTTCGTACACGTATTGATCTAGTCAAAGAAAACCCTCTTCAAAGAGATGGATAGAGAGAGTTCATTTGTATTAAACCTACGAGATGTCTTCTCATACGTGCAATGATTTTCTTATTTCGCTACGTTTTCTCTTGTTTTGGCAGTGAAGCCTAGGAAGGGCGATGCGTTGTTGTTTTTCAGTCTTCATCCTAATGCAACAACTGATTTGTCAAGTTTGCACGGGAGCTGTCCCGTGATTGAAGGCGAGAAGTGGTCTGCTACAAAGTGGATCCACGTGAGGCCTTTCGATATGCCACCAAAACGCAGTGATTGTGTTGACGACAATCCATACTGCCCGGCTTGGGCTCTGCAAGGGGAATGTGAGAAGAATCCTCTGTACATGGTGGGCTCTAGGAAAGGCAGCGGTCATTGTAGGAAGAGCTGCAAGGTGTGCTCATCTTAGTAACATTTTGAGGGCAATAGTTGCAGTTATTCTTGTAAGTCACTTAATAAACATTTTAGTGTTTCGGGAAATCACCCCGCTTTGTTGTTTCCCATCTTTCATTTATTGAGGTCAGCCCTATAAACTGAAATAAAGAGCTTTCATATCACATACTAGGGGATTGTTTTTCCCCCCTTTTTCTAGTGTTCATTCTGAGCATTTCTTTTGGCTTTCATTATGAATAAACATGGGCACAAAACTCAAAGGTCTCCTACCTTTTAGACTAAGGGTGTTGAGCAACAGAAAGGTAGTGAGGTCCCGTAAAAATGGACACGCCCCAGAAAAGGGGAAGTTCTTCGTTCGACCAAGACTCAACAGAAAGCGGTTGGGAGGCCCCAACTTTAACACTACTAGCCGTAGTGTTTTCTGGATGTAAAATATCCTAGTAATTTTTTTTTAGCAATAAAATCTTATTGCTATATATATTAGCTGCCATATACTCAATCCCATATACTGCTTCTCCAACAGAGCAAAATAATTCATCTTTGTTCAATACATTTCACCACCAAATTGTTGGTTCCAAAGGTGCTACTTTTGATTCACTTATAACCATTTTATGGAGTAGCTTTTCAACTCCCGTTTGTCTCAGAATTGCTTTCCCAAACTGAAATCTTCTCCTGCTCAGTCTACGAACCAGCAATTACCAGACGGGGTTTAGGATTCTATACAGTTGAGTGCGCTGGGGATAATGGGAAGTAGAAGAAAACTGCTGATCGCTGCTTTATCAGCTAGTTTTGTCTGGTTTTTGCTGCTTGTGAGTTTACCCATCCAGAGCAATAGAAATGCTACCATAACTATCTCATCAGCCAGAAGTGTGAAACTGATAGGAAACAAAGAACGCCCCCTTCTTCATCAGAATTTCAACCTCAACTCTGTCAGCAGAAGAAGAGTGCCTAATGGACCTGATCCCATTCACAACAGGTAAAACTAATCTAACTTTTGGCATTTCTTGATTATGGTTTCTCGTCTTGATATGTTTTATATGTTCATGTTTCTCCAGGAGAGCAGGAAGGTATAAACTGCCGCAGACATAAGTTGAATCCTAGAAGCTTGGAGAGGACAACGATTTTTCTTTTTCTTTTTTCTTTTTATTTTTTGTGCAGGTGTCTGGTAGGTATATTTGCATGTAAAAAGCATATCATAAGTAGTAGGTGCCTTGAGAAACAGCTATTTGCAGGGATTCTAAGTGTTCTTGTTTGAAGAGAGGCTTGCATGCTTTGGTAAGTGCTTTCTTTTACTAGCATAGGAAGTGTATTATGGTAATTTGTTTCTGGAGTTGTTTTCTTGACTTAATCCATCGTACGAGTTATTCATACCGAGGGTTCAAATTTGCCACTTTTCGTTTCCATTGAAAATTAAGTGCATTCTAATGGGTGTCTTCGTCATTCATTAAATGGATAATTGTGCTTAGTTCGAATTTCTTAAAATACATGTTTTATTTTTTTTTATTTTATATTGTAAATAAATGTAATGTATATCGAATATTTTTCAGATAAATATTTAATTATGAATCCAATATTTATATGTATTCATAATGTGAAATATATGAAAAATAAAAAATACAAGTTAAAATAAAAAATCCATTGTACTTGTCTTCAACTTTTGTCTTGCAAATAGCCTCTCTTTTGCTAATAATAAAGCACCTTGCATGAGTTAAAGGGCTTCTTCTTTTTCAAAGTTATGTCTTCAAATTGTGGCTTGCTACATTAAAATTGGCTAAATTTAGTTGTTTGTGTTTTTTATTAATTTATACTATATATATATATAAAAAAAAAAAGGAAATCTTATACTCACATACCGATGGTATTTACATTAATATATTAAAATTTGATTTGCAAAAAGTAATCCTACAAAGAATCCGTCTTTTCTCTAACACATTAAAAGTTTATTATCCATAACTCTTTTCTCCTCACTCATGCTCCTAAAATACTGATGATCATTTTATGCGTACAAAGATTGCATGTCGCTAATTAATTTTAAAATGTATATCTATGAAACTTATGAAGCATATAGAATATTTTTTAAAAAAAAAATAAAATAAAATGCAGTATATTTTCTTAAAATTAGCTTCACAAAACTGCATTAATGCCAGAATTCCCTGTAGATAACTATTTAATGCAAGAATCTCTGGGTAATGAGATATAAAGTGAAAATAAAAAGTTATCATTGTCTCTCTCCTTGTTTTGTATTTTTATCTTTTGAAAGAAAAAATATATATGAAAAAGTTTACCTGTCTCTACTCTCTATATGCATGTTCTCTTTTCAGTTTCTTGGGGAAATGCTTTTCTTTTTGTTTGCTTCTTTCTTAGGCAAAAAGTCCAAAGTGTTCTTCCATAAAAAAAAACAGTCCAAAGTGTTTATTCAAACCAATGGTGGGGTCCCTTGTTCTGTTGCGTATGAGGCAAACTCTATTTTATGGTAAAATCAAGTTGAGTTGAATCGAGTTGAGATAAATTTAGATGAAAAAATTTAGTTTCAATTTGAGCTTGAAATATATTTTAGATTTGAATTCGAGCTCAACAAATCTCAAATTTTAAGCATAAACTCGACTGACCTTGATAAAGCTTGAATTGATAAATAAATTATAAAAAATTGTATGTTTTGAGCTTGATCTCGAACTTGAAATAAAAATAAAAATAAAAATAATATAATATATATTTCTTAATAAAATAAAATAAATATTTAATTATACATTGACTTACGAGTCTCGAACCTAGATACAGAAAGCTCGAGATCGATTCGAATTAGAGCCTGAGTCAAGTTAGATCGAGATTGGCTCATGACCCAACTCGACTCTTCTGCAGCTCACAAACCTCAAGCCTTAATATAGACGGCTCGAATTACAGCTTGAGTTTGATTAAACGCAAACCGCTTTGAGCTCGAGTTGAGCTAACTTGAGCTCGACTCATTTGCATCCCTACTCCATTTTGTCTTTAAAATATGAAAACAATTTCCATCGAATTTAATCAATTTAAATTTAAAACTTATATTTATCATGTAATAGACATATAATTTAAAAGAAAAAATCACCAGAAAAAAATCATAATATGTTTAATTTTAATAAAATAATCATATAAACTCTAAAAATAAGATGTTAAATTTAATAATTATTTTTCTAAAAGAATTAGCTTTATTTTGCAATCTTAATAAACTCTTTTTTAATTTTAATCATATTATTTAAAAAATTGTTACTAATAACATTTTATAATTAAAGAATTCTAATGGGGTTTATTTATAAATTAAAATATAATATACGATTAGCTCCAAAAATATTTTATAAAAATGCTAGAATGCATAAAAATTTTAAAATAAACTTCGTCAAACTCCTATAAAATTTGGTCAAACCTCATTTGAACAAAAGTTGTATTAAAATACTTTATTATATTTTCAGAACAATAAACGAGCTCATAGGCCGTTATCATTTTTAATCTAGATGCTACCAGAAGGTAAAGCAAAAGTCTAACACAAAATCTCCCACATTCAAACACTAAGGGAATGTTACTAGATGCTAATTAATAAAATTACCTTTTTAAAAATTGAGGTTAAGAACAAAAATGTTCAGATAAAAAATATTCAAGAGGATGGATGGTAAACAAGGTGCAGCTAAATAGAAATAAGATGGGCTCAAGGCTTTATTTAAACCAAGTGTATTTTACTTTCAATTAATTATTTTTATAAAAAAAATATTTAATACATATATATATATATATCATATATCATATATTCATAAAATGGAAGAGAAAATAGAATACGAAATGAAATAAAGATTTAAACCACAATGTAAAGGGCAATATCAGCAAAACATCCCAGCATGCCTAGAAAGAGAGACACTTTCACAATGCACTTTCCTGACAAGGCTTCATAATATTCAAGAACAGTAACTACAGTCAAACCTTTTCATCTCATAGAAACAATTTGATCCATAACCTAATATCTTGGATCAAATCAGCATAGGATCTCTACTTTATCTGGTATTTCATCTATTCTCAGTACTGTTTCCTGTTTCATCTTCTGTTCCACAGCGTGGGTAATTCTTTTGAAATAAAAATGAAATGCTTATTGAGATAAAGTATCTGAACTAGCAAAGAAGCACATACTAAAGCATCATTTTTCAATAAGAACATAATCCACAGCTGCATTTAGCAAATGGTAATTCTTGCAAACAAACATCATTTACGAGCAAGAACAAAACAAAAGCTTGAGCCTCCAAGCAATATAAGAACTATCTTCTTAGCAACACCATGTTGCCCCCAAGCCAAGCACCATCCCTTCACAACCAAGAAATGAGAATAGGAAAAGGCTAGTCAAAGAGGGACCAAAGATGAAAAAGGAGAAGGGAAATGACAAGCACAGAAGAAAACACATTTATGTGAAAAGCAATACCAAAAGATTTACTTGTTAACCTTTATAGGATACATATTACCCACAGATCAATACGAAATGAAATAACAAAACAATAACACAAGGCCCACAAGTTTCTAAGCCTCAGACCTCAAAAGCTAAAGTTGGGACATTTTGCAATTCATACATTCAGAACTCTGTTCATGATAAACATGTTGTATTTATGCATTTATTACAAGTTCAACACAGACTGAACTTATAACTTCTACAATTTAATTAGCATCATTGCTTATTCAGAAAATTTAGTCTGTCTCACAATAAGGTATAAATCAATCCACTGGAAGATTAGGGATGGGAAGTCTGTTTCACAATCAAAAGCTTATAAATAAGCTTCATTCAAATTTGCAATGCAAAATTCAGAATGCTAACATATGAAGAGCAAACAATAATTACCATGAACTATAGGAAGTAGCTTTTCTTACAACAAATTTCAAACAAACAGAACATCTGAAGTACAATTTATGCACATGAGCTATCATACAGCTATACTCAGCAAACGTGGCATGTGCTACGGAAAGCAAATCAAAATGGCACATAATTTGCTTTCTTGGACTCACCACATACTGCAGAAATTTGTGCAAGAGTCGTTTCAACCATTTACTCGTGCATCTCACACTTCCATTACTAAGATTAAATAGGACTTGTGGACTCGTGTTTTGCAAACAAAAGTGGGAACTCATCATACTGTTCTAAAAATCCATGCTCCTCAGCCATGCTCTTCAGCGATTCATAAACCTGATACATTGACCACCTATCCTTCGGCCGAGAAACCACACAATTACAAGCAATTCTCAAGAACCGCACTATATCCTCATCATGGCCCTTCCCACATAGCCGTTTATCGATAGTATCTTTAATTCGACCAGAAGCAGAAAGCTGATTTACCCAGTCCACCAGATTACCCTTAAATTGTACATCAGCAGGACTGACATCAAGAGGTTTTAGCCCAGTTGCCAACTCAAGAAGTACCACTCCAAAACTGTACACATCCCCTTTTAGAGAAGCAACCATGGTACTTGAGTACTCTGGAGCAACATATCCAACTTCACCTAAGTCCCCATATACAAAACTAGTCTCATTAGATTCCGAAGAAGTCATAAGCCTGGCCAAACCGAAGTCCATTACCCTAGCATCAAAATCCTCATCAAGCAGAACGACATTCGAGCTAATGTTCTGGTGCAAGATTGGAGGGTGGCAACCATGGTGGAGCCAAGCAAGCCCCCTGGCAGCCCCTAATGCAATCCTAGACCTAGTTGGCCAGTCCAAAACGCCAGCATTAGCACTCAACATTGAACCAAGAGTCCCATTAGACAAATGTTTATAAACCAAGAGCTTCTCCTCCTCCACCAAGCAAAACCCCAATAGTGGCACCAAATTCGGATGCCTCAACTGCCCTAGTCTATTCATCTCCATCCGAAATTGTTTCTCCGCTATCTTACACACACTGAACCGCTTAATTGCAAGGGCTGACCCATCCGGCAAAACTGCCTTGTAAGTAGTCCCCATCCTACTAGAGACGATAACATTCTCCGCACTGAAATTATTGGTTGCAGCCAACAAATCCGCTAACTTGACCTTCACAAGTGGCTTTTGGAACAACAAAACCTGTGTAAGCCTGTGAGCCCTCAACCTCTCTGCCCAACTACCACCACCAGCATCTTCTCCTCCCATCTCATGACCTTTCTTTCTCCTCTTACTCGATCCTGTAAAATACCACCACCACAAACCGAACCCCAACAACAACGACGCCGCCGCACCGAAAACCCCTGCAGCAATAATAATCGCCAAACTCTTCTTACTCAATCCACCACATTTCCCCAACGGGCCTCCGCAGAGCCCGCTATTCCCTCCAAAATCAACTTCTAACAAACCATAGTTAAACGACGGCACTCTCCCTGACAAATCATTATTCGCGACGGTAAACTTTTTCAACCTCCCCAAATTGGAAAACTGGCTGGGAATATTTCCCGACAGTTTATTACCATCCAAAACCAAATTATTCAAATACGAGCAACTAGCAAGATCCTCCGGTATTTGACCAGTCAATCCATTGCCCGACAAGTCGAGAGTAACCAGATAAGGCAGCCAAGTGCAGATTTGAGGCGGAATCGAACCCTTTAGCAAGTTTCCGGAGAGATCGAGGGTTTGAAGGCTGTGGCAAAACTGCAGAGAATCTGGAATATCTCCGGAGAGGCTGAAATCACGGAGCTCCAAACTGATAAGCCTATTCTCTCGGTCGTTCCAGCAAGAAACACCGACGAATGTGCAGACGAACCCAACAGAAGTATTGGAAAAAATCCATGAATTCAGCTTACCTTCCGGGTCAGTCAATGAATTCTTCACTTGTTGCAAGCACCGGACGTCATCTTCCGCAAATGAACTGATGAAAAGCAAGAAAAGCAACAGCAGACAGAAGAATATGGATCTACTTGGGGGAAGAAGATGATTCATTATTGTTGGTTGTGGAGACGGGTTGAGCTGACGAGAATGGAGAGTTAATGGAGAAGCATTTTCTCTAGTAGGGTTGGTTTTGGGGGGTTTTTTTTATTAGTTTTCAGGTTTTATTAATGAAAAATGGATGGAAAAAGAGTGGAGTATGATAAACTAAGAGAGAGTTTGACTATACATATACATTATTGAAAGTAAATGTATTTACGTGTTTGACTACAGATGATAAAATGACTTTGGTCCACAATGAGTGGCTTAATAGATGTTACACTTAGTAGTATTTTTTTCCTACTTGCTTATAAAGTAGGCTGATCATTATCCTTTATTTATTTATTTATTATCAATATATATATTTTAAATTTTATTCTAATTTTATACATATAAATACAAAAATATTATAATAATTATATTAATTGATCGCTCGACAATAAACTTGACATGAATTAATGATAAGGTGATGGTATTGCCCTAAAATTTAAATTTCTTATAAGATATTTTAATATGTACCTTTTTTTAAGATTCAATTCAATTTGATTTAAACTCTAACATAATTTTATATTTAAATAGTGTTCTTTATTTACACGGCATAATCACATAGTGAAAATTTAGTATGTGTGTATGCATTATTAATTTTCTATGAACAATTTGAAATATATAATAATTAGAACAATCAATCACGGGTGTATGGATCTTTTTAAATTTTTTAAACCGAACTTATAGATTGATCTCAAATCAATGTTATTTATAAACAGATCATACATAAGTTCCATAAAATAAAAGCTATAATTTCTTGAATCATATTATCATTAAAATATTTCGACCATACCTCTTAACTTCAATTTATCGGCCAAATATCTCAATGTTTGTATTTTTCTTCTTCTTATTTTTAATGATCCAAACTCGAGCATGACTCAATCTAAATTCTATTTTACCCATGTGATATAATTGAATAACAACACAAAGACCTAAAATATAACAGGCTTGTCTCATCACTCTTTATAAATACCACAAAACCCATAATTATAGAAATACACATTTCACAAATAATTTTGTTATGTGGCGATAGGCCCAATGGCATAAATCTTCTACATAATATAAAATGTCAGAAATTCGAACTCGTACAGACAACCGATGTACATGCGTATATATAAGTAAAAATTAATACTTATTAATTTAAACATCAAAATACTTTCGATGTGACTTTTTTAATGACGTTAATTAATAGTCTAATAATCATTGATATGTGGATCCTAATCTACTACTTTCATAGGGATCATACATTAATTCCACATTATAAAGTCATGATTCAATGAACCCTATCATTAATTAATAATAATAAAAAATCAAACGCAATATGCAAATCTTTGGCTGGTGTAAATGCATTGAAATTTCTTCCTTTTTTCATTTATTTTAATCATATGGTCAAAGAATTCAATTTGGAAGTCTCTGCCTGTGATGTCTCTTTCAGCATTTTTTCTCAATCTTTAATGAAAGTTATCACTCTTTTTTCTTGGCCTGACTCGTTAAAATGACACGGCTAAAAAGTAAGCTTGGAATATGCTGGGCCGCCTTTCTTGCCGGGCTGGTCAAGAAAGCATCATATTCTCCCCCTTTTAGAGCAGAAAAGTTGAAGAATCATATATGTTTTGTCACAATATTTCTGAAAATATGTTGTGCTTTTATTTTATTTTATTTTATTTTTTAAATTTATAGACAGAGTAATCGTTCTCAATGTGATTTGTGCAATCGACGTTACTTCAGCCCTCATG
>JACGDI010004513.1:1151317-1162065 GCA_014898725.1 Jacaranda copaia
TAAATTATTTTGTTCTCCAACCAAGGACAACAGGACATTAAGCTTTTATGGGCCCTTGATGGGCTTCACAACATTGTTAGACTGGTAGGCCCAAATGGGAAGAGGCCAGAAATGGGCCCAAGCTCAATAATGGGTCAGGCCCGAGGTTTTTCATCATCCCATAATTTGAAATTTGAGCCCAATAGAATTTTGAAATTTTCAAAAGCTCCTTTGGTACTGGCCGCGCCTTCCGAGTTCCAACTCAAATTCTTCGCGCTTGCTGAACAAGCCTAAACGACGTCGCAGCACTACTGCCCAAACGTCTTCGTGCCTACCTCCTACAAAAATTATCCAACCCATAACAGTAATTAAAAATCAAAGCAGGGCTATAACCGTCAAATACGACACTCTCTCAGCTCCTCCGTCCTCGGCCGGACAGCTGCCGATTTTCAAACCACGGCGAGGCGCCGCGAGAAGGGTAAGCACGCATGGATTATCCAGGAAACCATGAATTAAGCGTATTTTGGTTTGATTTTGTTTGTTTTATGCAGAAAATGGAGAAGTTGAAGAGTACAAATGAGGAAATCACACTGAACACGGCAAAAGAAGCGACCGCGCGCAGAACGTCGTCGGAGCTATAAGTCGCCGACTGGAGAACGACTCGAATGCTCACTGGCTTTAAACAAATGATTGATGAGAAGGTTTTTGTGAAACTTTTCCTTTTCCAAACGTAATTGAGTTTGTCGTAGTTACTTGGAATTTGCATACAAGAACTTTTTTAAGGATTTACTTCGTTACGTTATGTGGTCTAGAGACGATATTGTTCCATTGTTGTTCTCCTTGTTTCTTCTTAGATATTAATTTGCTTGAAATGTTACTCCTTTTATCTTAAATGTTACTTAGAATTTGACTCTGGGAGAAGTTTAACACTAGTATATCTCTCTTAAGTGATTTCTGTGGACTTTCTTTTTGTTAAAGATTTCTCTAACTCTTTGGGTGGTTTTTAGAACCTTCTAGATGAATAGAAATCAGTTTGAATTTGTGTGGAAGATTTCCAAATTCATTTTCTAGGTGCTTATTAGGTTGACAAACACATCACATATGCTTAAAGTGCTATTGATTTCTAAGACAAAAATGTATCAGGTAGATGGCTTCTCATTGCTGGAGCCTGGAAATAGCCTGGAATTGATTCTCAGAACTCAACTGGTGATGTGACTATTTACCTGAATATTCTGACTGACTATATGGTATAAAAGTATTTATCACGTCATGGCATTGATTGTGGACTCTAGAAGCATGGATTGCATCCTTGAATCAAGAAGGAAAAACTGTTGAGCTGTATCACATCTTCCACTTTGCAAGCCTAACAATGTCAAACAGCATGTCAAATATGGTGAAAATCAGTTCCAAAAAGAAAATGATATTCAAATCAGGGAAAGTCTTGATGGTGTTGCAGAGTTCCCAAACATAGAATTTAGACATGCTGAGAATCTACCAGAAAATGACATGAGTTGGTAGATATGTTGTTATTACAGGACGAACTTGTTGGCTGCTGCGATGTTTTAGTTGAATAGGGTATGAAGAATCAATTGTATCAATTGTGAAGTGACGGGTGCATTCGCGTCTAAAGCATCTAATCTTAGTTGTATATGCTGACGGCAAAAAACTTTTGAAATATTCATTCAGCTAGAAGCAGGAGAAGAAATCCATGATTTACCCTGAGAAAGAGTTTGAGCCATAGTAATTCAGGTGTTGCAAATCCAAGCTTGTCAACTGAATTATTTGGAGACAGCAGATGACTGGTGGATGTTGCTCAACAGGTCAGTATAAATTTTCTGAATTGCCATAAGTCACTCAAGAATTGCACGGTGCTATCTGTAATGTGATTACATATTTTGAGATTTATAATCATAAAACAGTGGTAGATAACATAAAAATTTTAAATTCAGATGCATCAGTTTTAGACTATATTTGCCATGGTGCCAAATTATGTCTCTAATTTCATGCCGTCTGAATAAAACTTCTTGCTGACAGCTCTAGTTCGCTATAGCTGTCCTCTCGCTGGATGAATGACTTGAACTTGTGTTTTTTATGTGTTATAAAACTCTATACGAATAATAATCCGTAATCCTTCTGGTGCTCTTTAAATTCTTTTCTTAATGTATCAGCCTATTATACACTCATTTTTCCCTGTTTTGAAGCTCATTCCTTTGTCTGGATACAGTTTATTCGGCGAAGGAGATTTGAAATAGACGAGCTAATCAACAAGCCAAGAGGTATTTTTCATATACATCCTCATATGTTAATCTCAGTTGCAATATAAGCAGAAGCCCGATATTGATTATGGTATTTTATTCTCATGCGAAGGCAATTAAAACTAAGATGAGGGAAGATAAAATTTTAACTTCTATTTAGTTCTTTAAAGTTTCTTTAAAGTTTCATTTGCTTTGAATGATATAATTAGAAGTAATATATAAGCAAATGGATACATTTTAGGTCTATTATGGTAGAATATTTTAATTTTATATTTGTTTGATAAAACTAATAAATAAATTAATTAAAATATAATATATAAATTTACTATTATATTTTTTTATATTTTTTAATAAATTTTTCACAATTTCCTTATTTTTCCCCATTCTTAGGAACAAGATTTAATTAGAAATAAGAGCCAAAATAAGCCCTATTTGATTTTTGTAATTATTATCACGCCAAATCAGACATATTCTCTCTTCTGATCCATTTTTCAAGAGCAACAACAAATAATGTTTGACTTAGGATTTATCAATGGCCCTTTATTAACTGAAGCAAATATTAGAAAATGTTTGATTAAGTATATATTACACTCAATCAAGCAAAGCAAACAAAGCCTAAGAATATAGTCACTTAAGAGAACCCCTTTCTATACTATATGTTATATTAATAAAAGAAAAATTCAGAAGCATGTTTGCCATTCATTGACTATGACGTTTAGTGGCACTAGATGTTCATAGTACTACTAAATATCATAGTCAACAAAAGAAAAAGTTTGTTCAATTTAATGTGAGAAAGATGTTTTTTAAGTATTTTTTTGTTAAAAATTAAATTCAAATATAACATTAATATCCTACGGTGACTATACCACTTGGGCTGATGGGGAATCTTGACAGAAAATACCTGATACTTTATTTTCTGAAGATTTGAGACCATAAGTTTCAAGGATAAAATCATTGACTTGCTGATATTTGGGCAGTATCCAATTTGTTTGCCCAAGAACGAAAAGGGGAGAAACAATTGAAATGAAGAAAAGACTATTACTAAACACTAACAGTCTTTCTCGTGTTAAGCAGTGGACATGTGGGGACGCGGGCTCAGACAATTGTATCCGCGTGCTTTCGCGTATCGACCGGGCAAAAGAACAGCACCATCTCTCTGTTAAGTCAGCTTTCAAACTCCGGCAAAAAGCGTGCTGTCTTCGCTCTTGAGTACCCCAACCCCACTCTCCATTGTGTCATTCCAAAGAGTACGACATGCTCTCGCTTTGCCCTCTCAGGTCAGGATGCCAATTCAAACCCATAATTTTCACTAATCAAATTGAAAAAACAAAAAGAGAGAGACCTATCATCATATCTTTCAATTGAATAATGTTTTAAGTGAAATATGAATTATTATATCAAAATTCAATGATGTTATAAAGTAAAATACTGATGTCTTATTTTAAATGTAATTCTACTAAGGCCTCATTATAATATATATAATGCCGATTCTAACTGTTCTTGAGAAAAAAAATTTTAACTATAATTTATCATGCATGATATAACTTCATAACTAATTGAATAACACGGTATAAATTATAAAATTTCTGCGATTTTGAATTTATTGGGATGTCAAATATGTGACCAGTATGTCCTGGAGCAAACTCAAAATTTTGTGATTTGAACACCTCAATTTTTTCTTTTTAATGTTACAAGAAGGTAGGCTTTCATTCATCTCTTGCACCTGAAAAGAATCTTGACTGGTTATCTCCTTGTCAGCAACTTGTGATCTCTAATTTCTTACAGTTATTCACAAAATTAACAGATCGGCAAGCAATTTTGGTTCAAGAAACTGAAAATACTAAGAAAATACTCAAAAATGAGAAGCAAAATTGAACATACTGTTTTAGCCTGGGCATGCAGTGGGTACAAAAGAATATGCCCTTTTAGCAATTGCTAAAAGCCGGGGCACGCTTTAACCCACAAAACTTCAAAAAAGTTTACTTAGTTGGAAGCAATGATAAGTTTGTGCACTGATGCTGCTGCCATTGCACAAAGAGAATGTCTTCTTGTCTCTCTCACTCGTCACGTCATCTGATCATTACAAAGCCTGCCGGCCATTTCCTTTTGCCCCTCAGCTACAGTGAAAAACAGAGCCCAAGTGACACTCACCTTTCAGACAGCTAAAACGCATTTCACATGATCCACCCTCTATAAAAGGCCTGCATACATTCCAAGTTTATCAAACTCAATTTTTGCTCAGAGTTCTTGAGTGTGTGTTAATGGCAGGGGACAAGATGAGAGAAGATCAGCTACAAGCAATCTGGTTTGCAGCTGGGATGGCAGCGTTCATGGCATGCATTGAACGTGCAGTGGTCGTGTCCCTCTTCACACATTGGCGAGTGTGGGCGTTCTTGGCGCTCAACCTCTTGCTCTTAGCTATTCTCTTCACTTCCAAATCCCAAGTCCCGTCGAGTGAAGTTGATGGAGAAGATGGAGATAGTTCAGAAGTTGATAAGAATACGGCAAGGCAAGAAGATGGTGGTAATAATTTAGAGTTCATCAGGACAAAGAGACGGCAAGAATGTGAGAAAATTGAAGGCAGAGTCGGCAGTGAGAATGAGAAGTTGCTAAACGGTGTGGAGTACAAACTGATGAATGCAGAAGATGATGGGAAGGAAGAAGCCCACGATCAGCTCTCCAAGGACGAACTGAACCAGAGGGCCGAGGCTTTTATAGCTATGTTTAGGCAGCATTTGGTTTCTGATGGAAAGGGTAAGAGTTTTGCGCCATCCAAGCGCAGGCCAGGTCAAGTGAATTCTCCCCGACGTCTATCTTTCTCGAAGAGGGGATAAAATACGAATTGAAATAGAGGATTTAAATTGATAATATTATAATTGACATAGTTTTGATTTAGGGTGAAGATGGGCATCTGGGTGGTTCTTCCATGTCAAATATTTCTTGTTCGAGGTTCTTTTTTGATTCTTTTGAGACTAACATTTGAATGGAAGAACTATAATGAGCCCAATACTTGAGTTAGTTTTACTCAAGTAATTCATTTGTTGTGAAAATTAGGGATGAGTTTTTTGTTCTAAATTATTATGGGATTGAATTAATTGTTGCTATATGTTGCAACAGAGGATTGTAATAGTAGAATTTGCCCTGAGGAGATATGGGGTTGAAATAATTAATTGCTTTGCTTATTCTTAAATGCATAGGTTTTCATGCTAAAATCTGCCAAATTAGGCTAAAGTTGTTTCTTCTCTTTTTTTTTCTTCTTCACAAATAAAATTATGAAAGGGATCCAAAGAAAATATCAATATATTGAAAATTGTTAGATAATCATCTTTCAATATATTTTCTTCTCTCAATTATTTCCAAATATTTACGCACGCATATTAAGAGCTTGTTAGAGTTTAAACTTGAACTTTTGATCTTTTATATTACGTGGAAGATTTATACCATTCAATCACATGCCACTCAATTTGTAAATAGTATTTGAATTTGAAGAATTGATGATTTAAGAGTTTTTAAAGTATTGCTTTATTGTAATACTTTGGAGATAAAGTTGGTTGACAGCTGGCAATAGATGTTCTACTTAATAAATTGATACTTTAGATAAAATTGATTGACAATTGATGGTCCAAAGTATTTCACCTAATTATGTCACCAAATTTGGTGCTAATGGGCACACGAACCAAATTGGACCACTTCACTACATAATTGTAAGGCCCAAAAGACAACTTCGGCATTTGACAAAGAATTCTCCAATTTCTATTCGACAATTAACATTGATATGGGTTGGTGATTAAAATGACTATTTTACCCATGAATAACCAACAAATCACTAAGCATGTTATAAGATCCACGTATCTTTATTCAGGTCAACTTAACTCAATATTTGGCCCTACTAACAACTGAACCTTCTAATCGTTGATGCAGTACATGTATCACCATCTCGGCCTTAGAAATATTAATTCGTTGTGTACATACGAATCCATTACTAAAAGTTACCCGACTCGAATCAAAAAGAACTTTAGAAGAATACAATCACTTTGTATCTGTTAATTTAACCTACAAAAATGATCTCAAATCACATTTGTTAGATATCAAATTCTTTACTTCAAAATTCATTGTTCGATCTATGGATAAGAGTAAGGAAATACGTGTTAGTTTGAAATTTATACTAAACCATCATTTATTAATAAAATAAAATTTTATTTTTGGATAAGTAAAAATATTATAGGCTATTTACTTATTAGTTTTTAACATATTATAATTTTCAATTGAAACTTGTGATATACGAAGTTTCATCCTCACTCATCATTATTATTATTAGTCCAATCAACATATGATTTGGTTTATACTCAAGTGTTCCACCTATGCTAACTTAATTGTATCAAAAGGCATGCCATTGCTTGTTAAGAGTCAAAAAAGTTGTCCCAAATAATGAAAATCATAATGGGCGTTAGTTAGTACCTCCGCATGTTTCCCACGTCACCTCAAAGTCTTCGAAGCGTCTATAGTATGTAATGTAAGAAAGATGTTCTATGGCTGTAATTATTCAATTTTAACTAAATAAAAATTTATGATAATTATGAACTTTTTAATTATAAAAAGTTATTTTTTTCCTAATTATTGAGGAACATTCAATGGAAATGCGTGGTTTTTGAATTCCCTGTCCTCTTCAACTAATTTATATATTTATTTATATTTTGAAAAAAAAATTTGATTGATTAATCACTACCAAGAGAAAATGTATATACTAGTATTCGCCCATACTCTGTATGGCAATTATTTTTTACTTTATTTTATTTATTTATTTATTAGGTAAGGGGATCGGCAGTGTTCAAAAAATCGAACCGTTTATTAAATTGAAAAACTTACCGATCCACGATTAATTGGTTCGACTGTCAGTCGGACCGTAATTGAACTGCAATTGAATTGTGACGTTATAATTATGAAATATATATTTATATTATATATATTACTTAAAATTTAATAAAATATCAAAATATAAAATATAAGGAGTTTAAAGGATATTTAAATGGTTCAATGGTCCGATTGGTCGGTTTGAATGATTTTTACAAAATATGATAATTTTTTCATTTTTTTGAAAAATCGGACTGATTTACTGGCAGGTCTGGTCCACTTTTTTAAACAGTGGGGATTGGCTTCAATATAATTTAAGTATTCTGCAGCTTTGAACCCCATCTCCAATTTAGGGTTAGAATTAGTGCAACCGACGTCATCCCCACTAGGATTACAGGCTCGTGCACAACTGGACTTGGGAACGTATTCTGCGTGGTAGTTTTTTAATAATGCAATAATAAAATATATTTTTTGTTTTAAATTATTGATTTTAGATTATAAAAATATGAATGATACCTATTTCAAAGATGTAATTCTACCTTGAGATGTGTGATATATACCAAAGCATCAGAAATTTTATTTAAATAATGCATTGCCCGTGTGGTCGGTTTTGGATGTCTTGATATCTAAACTGTCTCAAGATTGAATTACATTTATAAGGAATATTTAATGTGCACATTTCATTTGTATTTTTTAAAATGATTTTTATGCATAGTGCATAGCGAATGCGATTATTGGTATTTTTTATGAAGCACTAATTTGACATTAATAAGTCGTAGACACGAGTTAGTTCTTATCTAAATATCATTTACTCACTTTGACATAAAAAAATAAATAAAAAAATAATAAAAAATTCTATAAAGTTTATCGTCACAACTAAAGTTAGATATTTTATGTTAGAATAGTAACATAATTTATATTGTAAATGAATCATTATTATGATAGTTATATTTATTTCTTGCAAATGTTACACTTATTTAACGCGAAAAAAAGAGAGGGGAAAAATATAATTTCCTATTTATTACAATAATGATTGATAACGAATAAAAATTAACTATTTATTTTGTCGTATTTCGTAAATTTAATACAAGCGACAAACTTATAAAATGTTGCTTGTTGCCCTACAAATTGATATATAACAAAAATTATAATATATATATATATATATATATATATATGATTCTTTAAGGATATCCAAAGTTTCCATTTATCCAAAAATCTTCCCATAATTAACATATTGAAAACCACTTTGGATTCTCTATTCCATCTCTTATTCCAATTTGTTGTATTTATGTCAAGTGCATCTGATTCTCAATCAATTATTTTTATAAGAAAATATTTAATACACGTATCATATATTTATAAAATGGAGTAGGAGATGAAACAAAAAATGGAATAGAAAATTTAAACCGATCAAAAAAATCCTTGAATTAACGTTTTTTTTAAATGTGTTGGAATAACTTAGTCAATTTTTTAACATTAATTGTGATTTTTGGATTTTCTAAATTATTGAAATAAATCAATTAACTAAATCCAATCATCTTTTAACACATTGGTTGAACTCATTAATACACACATAATTACACTTATATATAGAAAGTTGGTATTTTCACTATAATATGCAATCTTAACCAAATTATAAATTCATATAATATAGATTTTCTCAATTGTATAGAATAATTTCATCAATTAGTCAACATTAATTATTAAGCAACTAATTTTCACAATATATATTTTTTAAATCATCAAGATATGTGAATTAACCAAATTTAATGACCCTTTAATATATTATCTAAGCACATTTACACACATATAAATTTATACTATTACATACAGGAAGAAGGTATCTGTATTACAATCATAAAATTTTGACCAAATCTTAAAATTTATTTTTCTAATCCAACTAATTATTCAACATTAATTAAATTTTTAATTTAGTAAATCATTAAAATATGACAGCTAACCAAAGTTAGTGACCTTTTTAACTTTTTTTAACAACTAAGTTGATTCCTCAAAAAAAATAAAAAATAAAAACATCCCATTAAGTAGATAAAATATCTTCCCATTTTTGCATCACTTTTTTTTTTTGGCAAGAGATTGCCTCAAATCTAATTTGAGTATTCTCCACGACTTCGAACCCACTCTCAATTTAGGGTTAGACTTCGTGCAACCAAAATTACTTCGATCCTCACATTGCCCCCGATAAGATCATAGGTCTGCACAATTAAACTTGGCGAAATATCACATTTTTGCAACACATTGGAACTTCAACTATTTCAAATTTCATTACTTCACCAACTTCACAAATGGGCCATGGGCTAGCAAACATCAATTTGGCCCTTGGAGGTAATCCAAACAAAGCCCAAACAATTTCATGTACAAGCCCAAAAGCCCAAGTTTGGCCACCTCTAGATGAGAAGGGAATAGCCTATTAAGGGCTATGCCAAATAGGATAAAATAAGCAAGTGCATTCATTTTGCTTGGCTTTAAAAATATTTTCAAATGATAACACTCATTGTAATTGCATTGTCAAAATCCATGGTCTAATTTTAGACAAAAAGACACCACCTAGTATCCAATACTTCTTTTCCACAAACAAAATTAAATATTTTTCTACTTATTTCTTGATTAATTATATTTTTTTATATTTATATGTTTGAGATGTCGAGTGGTCAAATAATTCAATAGTATTATTATTATGTTTAAATATGTGAAATGCAAAATTTCAATTTTAATCAACCCTAAATCTTTGTACAATTTATGTAAATAAAGATATGCATGTAATCAAAATCAAATTCAAATTCAAATAAATTTAAATACAAATGCATGTCCAATTAAAAAATATATATATTTAATTCAAAACAATCCAACTTTTAAATTTTTTTATAATTCAATAATTTGATTTATTCATATATATATAATTATATTCACACATGTATTCACATTTGAATCATTTGAATTTGAATTTAAATATAAAAATTAGAAGCTTAATAATAATAATAATAATAATAATTTGCGAAAAGGTGAATCCAAACACAACCACGTTCGAAATTTCAATCTACATAGGAATTCGACTCACGTAATAAGGTAACCTATTTCTCTCCATCAGTCGTATAAAAACTACACATAATTCTTTTTCACCTCCATTTTCTCTTATGGGTGCATCTTCATTTTGGTCTCTCATACTTGGTTTTTGATGTTCTTCCGACGTGAGAAAAATATAGAGAAGACAGAAGAAATAAGATATTTGAAGCATAACTGATTTTCCATTTATTGGCTGCCTGGTTTAGATCTGTTCACTTTTCCCTTTCCTGAAGGGAGAAGACTTCACAGGTTAGTTTTTCCTCCAGAAATGACAAGAATTGTTGTTTTACTGGGAGTTCCGGAAAATTTCATTTTCTTTTTTCTTTGGTTGTGTTTTGTATTATTTTTTGTTCTGGTTAACGTTGAGTTGGTGTTTGTGCAGAGGGATGAAGCGTTTGCGAGATGATGTGTATGTGAACCCTCAATTTAAGAGGCCATTTGGCCCTTCTTCTCGCGTAGAATCGTGAGCTCATTTTTTTCAGTCTCCATACATCAAGAATTTGCTTTAATCTTTAGTGATTTACTTGTACTTATTCTATCTGATATTATATGATATACATATTTATATTTATATATATA
>JACGDI010004513.1:1167861-1178269 GCA_014898725.1 Jacaranda copaia
TTGGGGGGCGGGGGGGTGTTGGATTCAGAAATAAAGAAAATGGAAATACTAATATAGATTTAAGTGCAGCAAACACGTTTCAACAGTTAAGCTTTTCATTGTTTTCTTTTTGATAAATAATTCTTCTTTTCCATGCTTCCAGACATTGTATGAGAGAATATTATCAGCAAAGGTGAATTCATTATCTGGTGAATCCAAATGGAAAACAATTAGGGACGCTAGTTCTGATGCCTATGCCAGGTTGTTAAGTGGCACTAATTTAGTCTTTCAACATCTTGGAAGCCATATGATTCTTTATTGATTTTGCATTAATAAGATCACTGCAGGTTCATGAGCGCGCTATTTAGTTTGCTCGATGGATCTTCTGATAATTCAAAATTTGAAGATGATTGTCGATCCCTCATTGGAAACCAGTCCTATGTGCTCTTTACTTTGGATAAGTTAATATATAAGCTAGTCAAACAGGTAATCTTTCTATATAATCTGTTCAAACTTCTTTGAAATTGCCTTAATTTCAATGCTCAAGTATTCTCTGAGTATCTATGTTTCCTCTGCAGCTCCAAACTGTTTCGAGTGATGAAGTGGACTGTAAGCTTCTTCAATTGTATGAATATGAAAATTCTAGGAAGCCAGAGAAGTATGTTGATTCAGTTTATTATGAAAATGTTCATGTCCTTCTGCATGATGAGAACATATACCGGCTTGAACGTGTAGGTTTCACTTGAATAGGTTGACTTATTTTGTGTATATCTACAAAGTGTAATTTGATGCTGAGCTGTTTTCCTGTTTGTTGTAGACGTCTTCCCCTACCCACTTATCTATCCAACTGATGGACGATGGAAATGAGAAGTCCGAAGTGATTGCAGTCTCAGTAGATCCTAATTTTGCGTCCTATCTCCATAATGATTACCTTTCAGTTGTTCATGGAAAAAAGGAATCATCAGCACTAATGCTGAAGAGGTATTGAAATCAGTTCCAATCTTGAGAGGATCATTATTCTAGGGAATGGGTGAATATATGGGGATTTACTTGCCCTTTTTCCCTTTTTATTCTTTTTTTGCCCACCATTTCTAGATACAATAAGATGATTGGGTTAAATTGCACGAGATTTAGATCGATTTATTTCAATGCCTGATCTGCACATTAATGCATGCAGGAATTTGCGGAAGTATGCTAATCTTGATGAATCTACTGCGCCAAGTATGGCTACAGAAAAAATTTTGATAATGAATGGGTTGGAATGCAAGATGGCGGCCACCTCATTGAAGGTATAATTCTCTTGTCCACCGCTCCACTGTACACACACAGATTTCCAAAGCTTGCCACCATTTCCTTGTGCCAAGTACATCCCATTTTTCTTCACTTTTTCTTGCTATCCTATAATCACTCCAATCTTTTAATCTGTTTTGCTCAATCCTACAAGTCTGGTTTTGTTGGACATATGCTTCCATCTTCTGATCACAAAACATCTTTCAGATTTCATATGTCCTAGACACAGAGGACTACTTTATTCGTCTGGGGCGGAGAAGGGAAAACAGATCTGCAGGAAGATATTCTCAATCTAGGGTGCAACGGTTTCACCAGTTTTTGGCAGCATCTCTATGATCCAGCAGTCCCTTTCTGCGATGCCATGAGGTATATATACTTTTTCCCTTTCTGGAGACGGGGTTTTAAGTAAAACGAGGTGTTGAGTTAAGTATCTCACTGTCTGAGTTAAGTATCTCCCTGTCTTCTTACGCTCGTCTTCTCGTCTTCTCTCTGCAGACTTTACTGGCAGTTGGTCCATTAAAGAATCGCCCCAGCTAGTTCATTGATGCACCTCTTAACGAATCAAACAAACCGGAAGAGGGAGGAATGAGTTGGACCTAATCAAGCTTGTGAGATTTTAAGTTGATGGAGCCATCTGAAATTGATCTGTATATATGGAAGGCTTGGCCTATAATGTTAACTGTAGAGTTCTTGTGTTTCTTTAATTGTATTGCTTCCATGGGCAGAAGAATGGCCCTTTCCTGTTTCTACCTTTAATAGGTTTTCTTGTAATTTTCTGGCAGTTATATTCTGCTAGATTGATATAAGAGATGAGGATGGGATAGGGTGTAATAATATATAGCAGATTTGCAGATTGAACATATGCTTTTCTTCAATGTGTATAGGGTTGGTTTAGTTCACATGGGAACAATGATTATGTTTGTAATTTCAACAATCAGAATATCTAAGTTGCCTCTTAACATTTCCATTTTGTGTTGTAATTGTAGTTGCACATTTTGAATGCTTTTTTACCTATGCAGGAAGTGTTCATGGAATATATAAAGATATATTTGTGTGGCGCCCACGCAAATTTTAACTCTAACAAGGCAGCTAACTCTAGTGTTTAACAACACTGGTTAATTAGTCGAGTAGTATCATTCTTGCACTAGGTTTACGGTTCAAACCCTAATGACTCAAGTATGAAAAAGGGAAAAGAAAAATTCCAACTCTACCAAGAACCAGAAAGAAGGGATTAAATCTTGAACGAAGTAAAACTCTAGGAGACATAGATGTAATTTTGGAAACAACAAAAAAATATTTGTAATTGCACTTGAGTTTAGGAAGTGCCCGCGTAAGTCATCCTTTTTTTTAATTATACTAATTACCAGGCCCATTCGATATTCCAAAGGTCAATTATTACAATAAATATAATGTATGGATATACATAAATATATAAAAGCAAAACTGAGGTAAAAAGGCATAAATCCCTCTCTTATACTTACAATAAACCAACAACACAACTTAGATGCAATCTGTTCTCCAACCCTCTTAAGTGATGGCCCAGTAACATGCACCTGCCAAAACAATGGTACCTTCATTAGAATCAGTGAAGAAACAGAAAGAGAAAAGGGAAAATTTTATACGTTTATTTCTCTGCAATTAAAATAGCATAAAAAAGAAAAAAAAAATACTGTTACACATTATTTCACACTAACCAGAAAAGAAGTTTGGCCAAATAATCCCTTGTAGTGCCAATGGTGCTGTCCAAACTTTGATAGCTCTGTTTGCTGCTTAAATCTGAGTCCCCCTCATAATCATTTTGGCTAATCTCATCTTTGAAAAATCTCTGCAATATATTTTGAGCAAGTTGGCGAATAATTTCTTCCACCTCAGGCGATGACGGTCTAGAGAGTTCCGTTACCTGGAGGAAAATGCCGAGTCATTTTAGGGCAAAGGTCAAGGGGACATAGAAAAAGAGCAATTTATCAAGTTATTACCATATCTGATTCCAAGGACCTCAAGTACTCTAGAAGATCGTTATTACTCTTTCTGATATGCTCTAATCGCAAATTTTCCTCCTTCCTGGCATTAAGCTCCTATGAAAATATACAGTGAGCAGAAAATCAATATATATCAATAAGAGAAATTTACGCTTGTAAAAAAATTTGGGTTAATATGTAGCGTGACATAACCTACTTGCGCTGATCAATCAATGCCAATCATGTAATAAATTCAAGTAATCACTTAAAAGGTTTCGGTTTTGAAAAACACCATCTAATTTCAGGAGTTTTCACAGCATTCAGACACCACTCAATGACAAAATGAGAAGCATTGTATCCATGGAAAAGTCTTATCTTGGTACTAATGTCCACAATCAACTTCGGCACAACATTGTCTTAGTGGGTGAGACATCAAACCTGGGAATGAATAAGGATGCCCTTTCTCCATGTTTACAAGCAAACTTGTGATGATTCCTATGAGTTATGTTGTCCTTATCTTTTGCTTTTGAAACTTGATATTTTTACTTTTGATCAAATCTATCAATCACAACTCAATATGATAGGCTAGATTTATCTTATTGCAAACTTTTATCTACCTGCAACCTCTTAAAAGATAAAACCAATCAATTCTCAATGTCAAAAACTTCCATCAAGAAACATAAGTCATCAGATAGGTTGTGCCGACACAGGTTTAATAAGTTTTTGAGCTATCAATATGATTTAGGCAACTTTTGCTTTCCTAGAGAAACTAACAAGTGGCTCAACTAGATCTAGTTTACTTCAAAATTCCATCTTCCAACCATGACGTTCAGAATAATATTAGTCAAGAAAGCTCCACAGTGATAAAGAGGTGATTTAGTAGAACCATCATTAGTTTTTTCAGGCAGTTAGCATTCCCAATTGGATGTTATTACTGGTTTTCTTAATGCAATACATTTGTAAATCACTATTTCTCACATGCAAGTTCATTAATCAATAATTATTGCAAAAAGGCACCGAAGCAACTCTTACAACAGTAACTAAGTCGTGGCCTCATAGCATATAGCTGGAACCTTTGATCAAATATTTGCAACTGAGACCTTCTTAAAAAAAAAAGGCGTTTGCCAAATATGAATTTCCTTTTCATGGGAACCCAACTTAAATTTTGCAAGATGCAATACCCACATTAGATTTGAGAACTAAGACAACCACGAGTAAATTCTCATCAATATCACAATATCAAGTTGGAAAACTAAACTGTGACTCTCATTTACCAATTTATGTTCCATTTTATATTCAATCAAACTGCACATACAAGTTTACTCTTTTCTTAGGATTGGCTGCTCCGATTCCTTGTTTGAAGTCACATGTTTTAACACAAAACAAGTCCCTCACAAGCAAAAATTCAATGTGAAAATAAAATGTTGTCACCTGCTTCACCGCAGACAACTCTGACTCTAATTGCTGAATATAGTTTGATACTTCTGGAGACAAATCCCCAAAATTTTGAAGATTCATCGTCTTCAATTCTTCCACACACCTTTCTACTCCACCACCAACACCTTTTTCAGTTCCCCCACCCTCACTCTCCTCCCACCTCACTTCTGAACCCCCATCACCATCAAAATCCAATCTTTTCGTACCATCCAGTGATACATCAAAATTCCTCATCAATGATATCCTATACTCAGCATTCCACAATGTATACCTACAAAGTGAATTCACCAAAATTCAGCTACAAAACACTACCTCTACGACAAAATGAATATCCCATGGTAAAAGTTCTAATCTTTAGATACTTTCACAATATTAATTCCATCACAATTTATATTATAAAACTCTCAAATCTTAATATTTGTTCTACTGCTTAACAGTAAGTCGAGTAAATGTTTGCTTTTGCAATTAGAAAAATGGATTTTGTTCCAAAAACAAGAAAAAAATAAATAAAAGGAAACTGGTTCAGCACAAACAATACTTTCAATTATTACCCCGTGACAATAGAGGAGACTATGAGGCGATCGAGGGGGCTTTTCGAAAGCCTAACGGTGACGGAGAACTGATCGGAAGGCAAGAGTCCAAGCATAGTAGAAATCGTCTGCTTCATAGAATCCTTAGCGGAATCCGAAACCCCTTTCGAAATAATCGAATTATCCAGAGGCTCAATTCTCTTCAGCATATTAGCTATGACGGAGAATTCGTGTCCGAAGCCGGATTTTCTGGTGGAAACGAACTCGTCGGAAACCCCGCCACCGTCGACTCCGGAAATCAAGCAGCATATCACCGAGCGTTTCTTCGGGGCGGCGGGGCGAACAAACAGATGGTGGGATAGCGGTGGCTGAGGCGTCAGAAAGATGGGTTTAAAAGGTAAATCGGCGGCACGCGACGCTAAGATAGCCCTCGCGGCGGATAAGCCGGACATTATATTCGAATTTTACTCAATTCCTGTGGCCTCCGGCAGAGCCGAAGAACCTCTTGGAGGTGGGAAGGGCTGCTCTTAGCCTGAAATCTGCGTCGGGAGTCTCAGCCCACCAATTTTTGGGTATTGATTTTGTTGGGTCCTGAGCTGGTTGACAATAGGGCTTCTTGTTTAGTTTAATTACGGATTCACCATTGGAGACCGTGACGTCACTCAGTGAAATATTTGGGAATGTGACTTTCTTTTTCTTTCTTTTCTTTCTTTTTTGGGAAAAAAAGAAAATATTAATCGCTGAAAATCGGCTCAATTTGGTAAGTTCTCAAATTGAGCTGAGATTTCAATTATCTACTTGAGTAAATGTTGGGATTCATTATGATGTCAATATAATGGATTAAAATTCAAATTCGAATTCAATCTATCAGAATGGGACGGGTTTGAAAAAATTTAATGGGATATAAACGAAAAATTATGCGTGATTTTTATAACTCAAATTATTTGGGTTGAGATATAGGATTTACTTGATTGACCCTATCACCTTACCCAATATAAATGTTATAATAATAATATATAATTTATTTTATATTTTTCTAATTAAACAAAATGTCTAGATAGTTTAGGGTTTCCACTTCCCACTAGAATCTTATATTTTTCTAATTTATTTTATATTTTTTCTATTTTGCTTCTAGAATCTTGTATTGTTTGCATGGATTTTTTTATTTTTATATCTGAAATTTAAATTTTAATTACTGTCAAGTAATTCTAATTTGATGCTTTCATTGACTGATTTTAATTTTTCTAATTATTTACAGGTTAGCAGGTTAAATCCGCTAACTCGACAGGACAAGACGGGGCTGGGTATGAGGTGAGCTTAACCCGCCCTACTGCTATCCTTGGGATTTATTTTGGAATAAATTACAAGAAAATTATACTACTTATGTCTAATTGATAGATTATCGATTGGATGACATCATAGAAAAATTATTTTGATTTTTAAAGATATTTTTAGTTTAAATTTTTTGAGTTCATTGATAATTTAATTCATTTTATATATAGATAACATTATAAATAATATTATTTTATTTTTTTAATAAATTAATAATGTTATATTCTCAAATCAAATAAATTGAATTATACACTACACAACTAAATGCATATAATATGCACAAATGAGCCCATTCAGGTATTCTATTACTTGGCATTGTTGTGATGTTATAAAATTATTCTATCCCAATATCAAATTAGGAGTAAAATTATATGAGTTTTGAATGATTGTTGCTAAACCTATAGGTCTTCATATAAATGGCTTTTAAATAAATATTTTATGCTAGTAAAAATTCTTTTTTTTTTTAATAAATGAGAAATGTGTTTGACTGTCACCAAAAGTGCAAATTGAAATTTATCCTTCCTTATTTACTAAAAAGAGCACAAATTAATTATTTCATCACAATATAGCATTATTCGATTAATTTATTTGATTTGTGTTATTTGCATAATGTGATGTATATTGCAGATCTTTAGACTGATAGAATATATGATTTGGTGTTATTTGATATGCCTTATCCGAAATAAAAATTAAATTTTGAATTACAATAATATTAGAGTTAATAGATGACCCTAATAAAACTTCTTCAAAATTTAAATTAGTATTGATCGAATAATCAAAATAAAGACATTAGGAACCATTATAAAAATAAAATATAGATTTTGTCTCTGTATAATTAGGATATTCATAAGAATATATTGAAGTGAAATTGTCCTATCTAACTTATATATAGCATGCTAGGACATGACTGTGTGTATTCAATTAACGATTTAAATTAAATTACAAGTCTTATATAGAGTTGGACTGAATTACACTTAGTCATATACAAAGAAAAACATAAATTTCAAACTTTTGAACGTTAAAATTTAATTTGTACAATAAAATAACTCGATATCTTTTCTTTAATTTCATACCATATATTAAATTTTTGAAATAAGTACAATTCATTCCATCAATCAAAGATTATTATACTTAGAGAAATATGGCATAAACATCATCAACTTACTACAATTCAAAAATTAGTGATGAACTAATCAATCTATTGAATGATGATGCCTTCCTAGGAAATGTCAACCTCATCCTTAGATAGTAAGTTTTCGTGGCAAACATGTTGTATGAAAAATGATGCAAGTGTATCTTAATCATTGTTCCACTCAATGCAATTCAACTAATTTATTCAAAATTGATGTTAACATAGATAATTCAATATTTTGAATTTCAAGAATACAAGGATTAAGTAATATCTTCATTTATATAGAATTACACCACAATAGTCATAGTCTTGTTAAAACATACAAAATAAAAAAAAAATATTTATTTATCAATTTAAATAATCTATTTTAATATATATTTCATCTCATATTTCACTTAACATGCATAAATTAGGTTTCCCGAATGTTCTTTTAATAAAGATAATTGACTGCGAATCAAGTATAAATCTACTTTTTACTTATTATTTTTTAATATATTTTTAATTAAATTGATTGCATCGCATTATATTATTAATATTTATTTATCGTCAAATATGAAAATTCAATTGATTTGAGGCATTTTCACTCTAAAATGCATTTGGTGGATAGTTGTCTTCTCAAAAGACATGTCAAATGGGATAAAAAATAGAATAACTTACAAACAATTTAAAGACTTTCGACTCATTTAATATGAGAAAAATTAGGTATATTATAGCTATTCAATTAAGAGGCTTACGAAGAGACCTATGGTCATCGTTTCCCATAGTTGATGCTAACAATGATAATCAAATCCGTGGCATATGAAGTCCCAACTGTGTTGCATTATTGCATTTAATGGAAGTTTGTCCCAAAAAAGCACTTCTAAAGGTGAGAGGAGGAGAACAATTTATAAATTATTTCAAAACCTTTAACTCTTTTGATACAGAATAAATTAGATACCATAATTTATTAATAATTATTATAACTGATCAAAAGAAAAATATAAAAGTTCATACGGTATAGAATTTAAACTTTAGCTCGGCAATTTCTTTTTCTTTTTTTAAAATATATATATATATATATATATATTCCATTCTTCTGATAAAAAATTGATTAAATAAAAGGAATAGGTATCTATTAGCCCAAGAGGGGCCCATTAGACCCAATAACATATTGGGGCAGTTGGGTCAAAGTCATGGGCTCCATGTGCCATCTCCATAAATCAGCCGCCACAATTTTTTATAACGATGTTGACATCAATTCAGGAAATTAAAATGGCAAAATATTATAAATATTTATAATATTAAAAAATGGTGTGACAACCCACAATTAAATAATGAATTTATGGATTAATTTTCAAATTGAATAATATTCCCTATAAAATGGACATGTGTTGTGATGTGAAACCATATAAACATTTTCAATTGGATTTCTTTTCTTTTCTTTTCCATTTTTCTTAGAATATGTGCAAAAATTGCAAAATCATGTTTGGTTATATTTTAATAAAAAAGAAACAAAAATTATTAACAAGCTCTAAAATAAGATACTATAATCTCAAAATAAAGATATGGGAAATGGAAAAGTGGTAAATCAGGCAAGCCAAGTATTGGTTAATTGACATTTTACACTGTCTGTTTAAATAAGTTTTATTGATAGTTTGCACAGTATTTTTTTATACACACAAATTTGTATTGAGAGATCGAATTTTAAATTTCACACACATATATAGATGAGGATATCTTTAGGTCAATTGACCATTCAACTGTCTGTATAATTAAATTAAAATTTTATTACTTTACACTTTTAAAATAATTTAAGTTTGATAGTGCATATCCATTACTATATCTTGCATATAAAAAATTAATTTTTTGATGAATTTATCATTACAAATGTGCCTATTTTCTATTTCTTTTTAACTATGTGACATGCTAGTGAGCATCAAGAGGTAAAAATTCAATTAAAATATAAAAAATATTTATGTATGTTGCTAGAAGTTTTATTTGTATTTAATTAAATAGAATGAAATAGTAAATAGATGAATTTGTTTGTCTCTTTATATTATTGAAAATGATTTTTTAAATAAATTTCTTATGCTAAGTATTTAGAATCTATTTAAGTTGTTGGATAAAAATACAATAAATTTTTTATGAGTGTGTCCATATATAAATAAAAAATTTATTTTACCAATGTAAAAATGTTAAAATTCTAATATAATGGTGCAAAAGTGCAATAGAGCTAATTTAAAAGGCGCAAAATGCAATTTCCCATAGGTGTTTGATTCAGGTATTTATTTTTGAAAGTACTCGTCTTTCTGGTCTCGAGCTCCCAGAAGCGCACCGGCCATTTTCTACCCGTAGAATTCATTCATTCACAAGCTTCGTTCCGCGTCAACAGCAATTCCATGGCTTCATCCGTCACTCTCAAGCGATGGCTCAGGCCCGAGGTCTCTCCCCAAATCGCCGTTTTTTTTTCCCTCCCCCAAATTTAGACAGAAACAATTTCTTCCTATTTTTTCTCGATTTTTTGATCGATGATCAACAAGGTCTAATGGTTCTTTTTGTGTGTATTGTTAGGTGTATCCATTGTTCGCCGCCGTTGGAGTTGCTGTCGGGATTTGCGGGATGCAATTGGTCCGTAATATTTGCATTAACCCTGAAGTCAGGTAATTACTTTAACACTCTTTAGCTTCGTCCTTCTCTGTTAATTTTTTTTCCGATAGTTTCAATATTTGTTTGCAATGGGGTCAAAGATCAGATCTGTGCGCATGCGAGGG
>JACGDI010004513.1:1178352-1188461 GCA_014898725.1 Jacaranda copaia
TGTTTGTTGATTAAGTGTATCTTTTCACTATTATCAATTTTTAGGTTTGGAATCGTCTCTCATAAAATGGCTTATAATTGTCTTTATTATTTCATTCTGACGAATGTAATTCTTCACCTATAAATATTAGCTATTCCTGTTATTAGAAAAAATAATTGCAAATATGAGGATATGGTAATGTTATAATCACATTATATTTTATGGGCTTCATTGCTTTGGGATTTATTTTATTTTATTTGGAAGATCTCTTGTTTGGGTTGCTGAAAAATTCGACATAGCAAATAGAAATTTCATTTACTAATAATTATCCCGACCATTAGGATGCATCATATAGTGTGAAATACACATAATTTGGCACAACACTCTTGGTGAGGAAATAATGAGAATATAGATTAAAGGAGGCAAAGAAGTATCGAAAAATTACCTATACATAATGTCCAAATGAAATAGACAAATTAATGGGTAAAATTTTCGTTTCACAAAAATTATGAGACTTGCATAGTTACACTTAGTTGTGACTAACTAACCCCCTCGTACTTGGTCCATTCCCAACTCTGTGACACAAATGTATGCTGGACACTTTGAATCCTTTCTTTCAATATATGCTTAATCTTCTATTCTACTTCACAAATATATGCAAAATGTATGTGATTCACAAATTGTTATTTTAAGAAGGAAATATTTTATGCACTTGGTGTTTATCTATCGTATAGAATAGGAGATGAAATGTCAATTGATATCTAGACTGGTACTGAGGAGGGTCAGCATCAAATTGGTTGCTCCATTTTCTTAAATAGATTCCTGGAAGTTCATCTGGTTGAATATTTAGAAATGGTGGGAAAAGCTATAAATCATTCTTGTGGATTTCTTTTTCATTTTAATCTCTTACCAAATTGGTGATCACATTCCTTCTTGTTAATTACTGATGAACTTAAACCTGTATTTGCAAAATGTAGGGTGACTAAGGAAAACAGGGCTGCTGGTGTGTTGGATAACTTTGCAGAAGGGGAGAAGTATGCTGAACATGCTCTTAGGAAGTTTGTTCGCAACAGGGCTCCAGAAATAATGCCATCAATTAACAACTTCTTTACAGATCCTAAATATTGATTTATGAATGATTATGACTGTCTACAGCCGATATTATTGATTGATGATGCACTTATTTATTGGCTTTGATATAGCCCAAAACACAAAGATGATACACATTGAATTCTTGCATTGTAGAATCGATTTGGAGCTTTCAATAGCAGTTCATGGATGTCATGATGTTTCAGACATGTTATTGCTTCATTCTCCATACAGTGGAAATGTTTCATCTTCATTTTTTGGTTTACACGCGTTTTTCTGTTTTTCTGTTTTTCTGATTTTCTGATTACGTGCATGCGAAGCTCTTTTCTGTGTTGTGTGTTTGTTCTCTGAAAATGTGGAGGACGAGTTGATTATTTGCCTCTGGACTGCCTAACTCTACCTATTTCCCGCTAAACCTATTTGGCAGGGTATCCTGTTTATTTATTTATTTATTTATATATGTACACAGGTCAAGAATTTGAATCTCGAATCTTCCACATGCAAGTCTCGGGAATTGGTTTTGGCATGCATCATGTTAAGTCCTCCTATTTTGCCTGAAAATGTGAAGGATGATTTTAGACTGTCCTACAATATGTTTGGTGTTTTGGGTTTTTTTGGAAAATATTTTGAGAAAATGTATTTTATGAGTTAAATTCGGGGAATGTGTCAATTGTTTGGTTTTGTTTTGAAAAAATAAAGAAAATAATATTATATGTTTGGAATTATTTCGTAGGAGATAAGAGTAATTATAAATGACAAATCAATTATTTTTTTGTTGTATTTGTAAGGTGTAATTATATTTTTTAGGTTAAAATATTGTATATTTGTGTGTGTGTGGGTATGGATGATTGATGTGTTAGCTTGCGTTTTTTTTGTTGTTTTTGGTTTTTTGGGGGTATTTTAGGTAAAAAAAATTGTTTTGAGAGTGAAATTCAGAGAATGAAGCTGAATGTTTGATATTATTTGGAAATTGGAAAATGTTTTAAGAAAACACAAACAAACATAGCCCTAAAGTTTGTTACAATTGTGAGGGTACGGTCAAGTGTGAGGTCCACGTCATGTAATCGAGGGTTGGGTTCGGTTGTGAGATGTGAAAATTCTATTGCTATAAAGATAATATGGTAAACTGCATACTCAAAATTTGCAGGTAAATTGATTTCTAATTCTGCTCTACATACACTTTTGAACTCTAAGAATTAATTATTCATAACATTATTTTTCTTTTTATATTAACCTGTAATATATTTTCAATAAATAATCGAAATAACATAAAGCTATTTCCATGATGTGATTTGATTTTGAATTTGAATTCAAGGATATGTACGGAAATTATTAGACTTGAAGTAAATATTGTGGATGTGACTTTGGAATGTTACTAGTTAAAAAATTTATTTGGAGTAAATACTTAAGCCAAAATGTGAATCTTTCACCCAATTAGCATTAGGTGTTCTGATACTTTGTGTAAATATTATATCTTTATATTGCATTGTATTTATTGTAATTTTATTATGCCCTTAAAACTTATTATTAGTATCTCATTCAGTCCTAAAAAAGAGTGGCGCAATTAGTGTTGGTTCCCTTCCAAAAAATGGTGGAAATATGCTGGCTTATTTTTGTGTATTTTGGGTGGATTGTAGAAAATATTTTGGAAAAATGAATTTTTGAGAGAAAATTTGAAAAATGTGTCAAGTGTTTCTTTCTATTTTGAGAAAATATGAAAAGTGAGTTTGTTTTTTTATGTTTTGGGAGGAAACAAAGTTTACTGTTTATATCAAATCAATTGCTTTTTTATTGGATTTGTAGATTGAAAGTGATTTATATATATAGTTGTAAAATATGATTGTAGAGTTTTGTAGAGTTTTATAAATGAATTATAAGGATTTTTTAAGTATTAAAACGTAGAGTTTTGGATTTTTTAGGTATTTGTTTTGAGAGTTGAAAAATGTCATGAAAAACAAAAGGAGAACAAATCCTACACTTTTTTTACTCGTATCATTCAACAATTTATATACTATTCTTTTTTGTTAAATTTATAAAAAATATTATTACCACAAAAAAGGAAAAAAAATTCTTATCATTTATATGTTAGTGTAACCTCATTAACATGTATTTTTAAATTTTTGAATAGTTGAAGAATACTTTTTTGGTATATTAAATATGAAAAATGAACACAAAGGGAATGTTTGGTTTTATTTTTTGAGAACAAAATTATTTTGAAAAAATATAATTAAATATATTTTTATTTTTTTTTAAAATACTCTCTTTTATCATTAATTATTCTCAAAACTTCTATATTTTTAAATATATACGTACATATATATATATTATATTTACAACATATGTATTATTATTATTTTAATAATAAAAAAATACCTCAATTGCATTTTCATTCTAAAAACTCAACAAAAAAATATTGATGCATTGATTTGATTGTTGCAGTAAAAAATACAAATATACCAAAATTCTCCAAAATATAACAAAAAATATCTATTACATTTTCCAACATATTTTTCATATTCTATAGTAAATTTATTTTTCTAAAACACATAATAAAATTGTACAAAAAAACATAAACAAACATTCCCAAAAAAATTTGAATTATTAGCTCACAAATCGAGCGTTTCACACTGTTGTGTCCAAACATACTTTATTGCACGTGTCCTCACTGTTTATATTGTTGTACAACTGCAGTTCCCTCCAGCGTTGAGCTCTGGCGATTCCCTCCTTTCCAGCTCCGACCCGATCCGATTCGTCTTCTCTCAGGTAAATCCGTTCTTTTAATCCCTGATAATGTTTTCTTTTCTGGTAGTTTTATATCAGTTTATTGTTTTTCATTAAAAATTGTTGAGATCTGGGAAGAAGTCTCAGATCCATTTAGTTTGTGTTCAACACTTGAGTCTCTAACGTTTCTCGGAAATCTTTATTATAGGAAATCATGTTCAAGTTTGAAATTTTTGTTTTTCAATTTAATTTGTCGAGAGGGCTGCTAGTTTGAAGTTTTACAGATTAATATAATTGATCTGGGATAATGGTTCTTCTTTCCCCCTAAAAAAATATCGTTGTAGCTAAGATATATGTGATATCTGAGAAAAATAATTTGAGAATTTATATGTTTGGCTAAAAGACAGTGCGAAATTATGTGCAGAGGCCTGATATTAGGTTTGTGAATTGCTGATTTTGGGGAAAAAAGAAAAACATGGATCTAGTTTAGCCGGTGCTACTTCGACTTTTTATAATTTGATGCCCTTTGGGATCTGATTAGGGGAAAATCCAAAGTTTTGAACTATATTTTGTGCTTAATTTGTGATGGGCTAATTTGTTTGGTGGATAAGTGTTAACAGAAATTGGAGTGATTTGGAGACTTGTTTCTTAAATTATGATGAGTGTGTTAATTTTCATTTATATTAAATTGTATAATACAGGATTTGAGAGCAAAACCTATAGCCATTCAAGGAAATTGAGTTGAAGGTATAACCAACAAGAAAAAATGCCTCCGCAGAAGATAGAAACAGGTCACAACGATGTTGTTCATGATGTGTCCATGGATTACTATGGTAAACGTGTGGCCACGGCATCGTCTGATGCCACTATAAAAATAACTGGAGTAAGCAACAACTCCACTTCTCAGCATCTGGCTACTTTGAGTGGGCATCAAGGCCCAGTTTGGCAGGTAGCTTGGGCACACCCCAAGTTTGGTTTGGTGCTTGCTTCCTGTTCTTATGATGGTAAAGTCATAATCTGGAAGGAAGGTAATCAGAATGAGTGGTCTCAATTTCAAGTTTTTGACCACAAATCATCAGTCAATTCAATTGCATGGGCGCCTCATGAGCTGGGATTCTGCTTGGCTTGTGGTTCTTCTGATGGGAACATTTCGGTCTATGCATCTCGACCGGATGGTGGCTGGGACACCACAAAAATTGACCAAGCTCACCCAGTTGGGGTGACATCAGTTTCGTGGGCCCCATCAATGGCCCCAGGTGCATTAGTTGGATCTGGAGTGCTGGAGCCTGTTCAGAAGCTGGCTTCTGGAGGCTGTGATAACACGGTCAAGGTGTGGAAGCTGTATAACGGTAACTGGAAAATGGACTGCTTCCCTGCCCTTCATATGCATTCTGATTGGGTGAGAGATGTTTCTTGGGCTCCAAATTTGGGACTTCCAAAGTCCACTATTGCTAGTGCTTCTCAAGATGGTACAGTTGTGATATGGACTGTGGCCAAAGAAGGTGATCAATGGGAGGGTAAAGTTTTGAAGGACTTTAAGGCTCCCGTTTGGAGGGTCTCATGGTCTCTGACTGGAAACTTACTCGCTGTGGCATCTGGGGACAACAACATCACACTATGGAAAGAAGCAGTTGATGGGGTGTGGCAAGAAGTCACCACAACAATTGACCAATAGAATGAAATTCAGGTTCTTTTTGTTTGTCAAAAGAAATGGATTATTGTTTTTCGTTTATACACTTTTGAGCATCGTTGAAGACCGTCTCTTTTTTGGTTTCCTTGTACTCAATTCATTGTAGTTGAATCCTTTCTGTATTGGATGCTTATGATCTACCCACCTTAGGGATTGAGAGAAATGTTATTGTCTTAATCTATTTTGAGGATATCTTCTACTATTAAGCTGACTTCTTCTAGAGCTTGTGTTCTTGTTTCAGCCTTTTCACTTCTTCTGTTACACAAATCTTATATTTGTATGCAGTACTAATAGTAATTTGAAAGTTTGCAATTGTCAGTCGTCAATTGTTGGGTATCTGATAGATTATGCTGCTGGGACTTATTAGCTGCCAATCTCTTATTACTTGAGCTCTGGTCCTTGCTCCTAGTTTGGGAAACTCTGATTTTGTCATGGAACTCATGTTCTATGTCATTTTGGGGGATACGATTTCCGGTATTTGCATACTTTTTTCCTTTTTGTCGATAAGTCGACAGCATTACACCATTAGGATACTTTGAACAAACTGGAGTGCATATAGGATACTTTGGTGCTAAAATCTTTTCTCAAGATATTTTTCGAACTCTTGGGGTCGTTGCTATAGATTTTGGTCTTTGAATGTGAAATCAGTTGGTTTTATAGTTTTAGAATTCTGCCGATCCCAAGTAGTCTGCAGTAGCGTCAGGAAAATTTAAATAAAAAAAATTATATTGTAATCAATGATAATTTTGATATTATTACTTATATTTACAATATTGCCTTTCTTTTTTAGTTGAGACTATGCTTGTTTTGCCGTTCATATAATACCAATACATGAGTCATATTTTGAGGATTAAGTAATTTATGACATAAATGTTGCAAAGATAAAATTTTATTTAGTAAATTTTGTGAACAATAAGGTGGGAACAACCTTAATTTCACTGAAAAATTATAATTTTTTTTTTCTTTAGATTATCTTTCTAGTCAAATCCAAAATAGCATTCGCCTTTTTAAGAGAATTTTTTCTAATTTCCCAATTATCCAAATTTACAATCAATTTATTTTCAAGCACGAAAGTTTATCACTAAATTATTCACTCATTATTAAAAATAGCATTAATTTGATTTTATCTGAAGTATATTATGATCGTGTGAAACATTGGAAAGAAGATTTAATAGTTAAATAAAAGGTACTCCACATTTTCGCCCAATCGAAGTGACAACATGAGTGAAATGAATATTTTTTTAAATCAAAATACTTTTCTAATAATAGTAAAATATAGATAAAAATTTTGGGAATATTTGGTTATATTTTCTTAAAATAATTTTCTTTTAAGAAAATATAATCAAGCATACTCTCATTTTCCTTCCAAAATTCTAAATTTTTTTTTCCAAAATACGTTTTTCTATCATTCATTATTCCAAAAACTTCCCAATTTTCAATATATACATATATGTTATATATATAATATATACATCATATATATTTTATTATTAATATAAATACAAAAAATTACTCAATTTCACTTTTATCCAAAAAATCTAATAAAAAAATATTGATTTGACTGTTATAGTAAAAAGTGTCTTTCTTAAACTATAAATAAACATATTAAAATTTTTTAAAATTAATTTTAATTATTTTTCAAAATATAATAAAAAATTTATTATATTCCAGTAATCTTCGACACAACTTTTACGTTCTTTAATATTAATTTCAATATTTATTCTTCTAAAATACATATTAAAATCACACTCACACACAAAAAAAAATCATAACCAAACATTGCCTTTATTTTTCTATCCAAATTCTAAGTTGCATTTTTGTTGGGTCTATGACAAAACCGCCGCCAAGTTAGAACCGAAGATCCAAATTCTTTGACCCGAAATGTCGTATATATGGAGATTCCGGTCTCCATCTCGTACGTTTCTATCTTCTCCATTTCCTCAACCTGATTCTTCTTCACTAAGATCAATTTCAGGAACGTTGATTGGCAAAAGTCAACGATGGGATTGTTTGCCTATACCGTAGCCGGCGGCGCGTTAATTCTAATCGGCGCGTGGGAATCATTCATTTCGGCCTCCGAATCTCTCAAACAAACCCCATCATGGGGATTGCCGGCCGCCGCGCCAACAAATATTAACAGACCCACGGCTAAGACGGCGTCGGTTTCATCGACGGTAACGTTTCTATTGATCTCCGTTCTCTCTGTCCTTATCATTTTCAACTCTTTTATCTCTTTGTCCGACGCCGTTAGCTCCAAAGATAACATGGGTTTCGCCTTACAGTTGGAGGTGATCGCAATTGCTCTTCTTTTTCTCCTCTATTCTGTACTAGGCATTTTGACTAACATTAGATACTCTTTTCGATTTCCTTTAAAGTTACTCAATTTAATCTATGCGTTTGCTTTTGGGGAAGAATTCTTGCTGTTCTACACTCAAAATAAGGATCAGATTGGAATTGAGAATCGTTATTATGATCTTAGTTTAGTGCCAATTGCTATATGTCTGTTTTCGACTGTTCTTGAATTGAAGAGCCTAAAATCAACTTACCCAAGGTTGGGCCGTGGCATTGGGTTAGTTTTACAGGGAATGTGGACTCTGCAAATGGGTTTTTCATTTTACTCGAATTTGATAACAAATGGCTGTGCTTTGCATGAAAGGAGCAGGGGAAATTATACCATTAAGTGCAAAGGGCATATGGAGTATCATCGTGGGCGTGCCATTGCGACACTACAATTTAACTGTCATTTGGCTCTTCTTGTTACTTTGGCTGTTGGGTTATACTCGGTCCTTTGTAAAGTGTATGGGATTAACCGGGATTTTATGCGGTATAAGCCCCTTGGAGTTGGGGATGGAAGGGACATGCAGCTGAATAATCATGCTCAGTTCACTTTGGATTCTGATGATGAGGATGATGGGGATGGGATTAAGGAGGTGGGGAGCATGGAAATGCAGAAGGCTATTGCAGTGGTTCCCACGTCCCCAGTTAATGGTTACAGTTCTCATAGTTGAGGTAAATTAGAGGGAATGTCTCTTTAGTTAAGGTTTTGACTTATTCTTTTATTGTGTAGGCAAGGTTGTATAATTTGTTTTTGTTGTATGCATAAAAGAATTGAGAGAAAATTTTTGTTGCTTCTTTAAAATTGGTGGAAATTTATCATCTCACAAGTGTTTGAATTGTTTACTGATATTTTGGATATGGCGTTTGAGTGTCTTCTTCTTCTAACTCATGTGAGTAATTGAATTTTCATTTTCTATTTAGAGTGATTAGATTTCTGTATCATATTTCAGAATTTGAAGTTTGCTTATTTTGGCACAATAAGCAGTAGTTTCATAATTGGGATGTTTGTTATAAATTTATGCAATGTTAAGCTCATCAACACGCAATCATTTGGTTGGAGTGTGATCATCATCATGTATATGTGATGTTATTACATTGCCAAGTGGTTTATTATCATCCCTTCGTTCTTCTTTTTTTTCTTTTTGTGTGTGTGTGTGTGTGTGTATTGGTTGATGACTGCCCATCGGTATCGTACAGATGAAATCTGCTTGTTGATCCTTTGTAATAAGAAACATGTAGCATAAATGAGCTCAACAGTTGAGCTACGGTTAATCTGTGCTGCAAAAATTACGGAGATGGATCTAAGGGAACTCAATAGTTGAGTTTTATGACCTACTAAACAGTTGAAATGACAAGCTGGTAGAAACAAGATTGATTAATTACAAGCTACTGATAATGTATTAAGGACAGGAATGTGAATGAGTATTTCTTTGAGTTAGTTATTTTCCCATTTTACTTGTGGGAGGATGGAAGACTTTTTTGCTTTTCTTCTCATCCACATTATTGTTCTATCTATATAATAGCCTCTCAATCCCTTCTAAGGTCATTTGTACTGTTTGGTTGGTCATACTGCAGTCTTATTTACTAGCTATAAACCATGCAACCACTTTCTGATAGCTTTAGTTGAGGATTCAATGCAGCTAGTTTTGTTAAAGAAAATGGTTCCGTATATGATGAGTACTAATAATAAATTAGGCTTATAGTGTCTTTCCTTGTGCACCCCGCTATGTTGGAACTGATGGTATAATGTGCCTGGTTTCCCTTTTTGAGCTTTAATACGTTGTGCTCGGCCAATTTCCTCAGACTCTTAGTCGATGGATCCAAATTCTGCATGAAATAGTTTCTGGTGGGAATTGGAAAGAAAAGATATGAAGCAATGCCAGTGAAATGAGTTAGTGAGTGAACCATTGTCAGTTTCTTTTACATGTTTAAGACTATTTTATAGAGGTGAATTGGTGGTATATTTCCTCCAATCACTAGTATAATTAGGTGAAACCTTCAGATTTGAAGGCTTCAAACTTATAGCAAGTGATTATAGAAAGGTTATGTTAATGGTGGTATAAGTTTTATGGTACAATAATTTATGCTGAATTTCCTTATATGGTAGTTTGCATACTTCTCATCATCCCAACTGGAATTATCTGCACTTGGGCATTCTGCATTATCAGATCACTGTTCAAATGCATTATTCATAATAGTAGGCTTGTTCATGTGAATATCAACTATGTAGATTCAATTATTCAAATAGTTTCATTTCAATAGGTTACTGATGAAATCCTTGCATGTTTATACA
>JACGDI010004532.1:0-16865 GCA_014898725.1 Jacaranda copaia
ACAGCTTTCAACCTCATCACATATATAAACTAAAAAAAATAAATTTGTTACTTAATAGTTTCAAATTATTGCATAAATTGTTAGTTATCTTTTCTTCATCATTTTTCATCTTTTTCACATTTAGAGTTCATAATACCAAGCAAATTAATTAGTCTCATACATATTTTACTATAAAATTAGACTTTTGTACTCTTCAAATTGTCACGAGATATTAGGTTTAAACAACTATTTTATGTAGAAAGATATAAATCAACAGTCAAAATAATTAAGATAATGTTTGATATGAATTTTATGTTTTGGATTATATATTTTGAGAGAATGAGTTTTGGTCTTTTGAAAGTGGAGTTGGGAAATGTGAAATTTGTATTGGAAAATATGATGTATGCTTGTTTATATTTTGAGAATAGTTAAAAAATTATTTTGTGAGATTTTGGTATGTTTATTTATATTTTGAGAGGAAACAATTTCTACTATAGTAGTCAAATAAATACATTTTTATTGAATTTTTAGGGTGAAAATGAAATAATATTTTTATTAAAAAAATAATAAAATATATAATATATATGTGATGATTGGATATAATTTTTTAATTATAAAAACAATAATAAAATATTATAATATGTATACGTATGTATATGAAATTTTTGATAATAAGATAATTGATTTGAAGGGTATTTTGGAAATTAATAATTATTATTTTGGAAAAAAAGTAACCTATATGTTTAAAATGCTATTTTCGGATGCCTGAGGGGGTAAATAAGCAATACAGTCCTACGGTCTGAAACGTTGGGAGCAAAGAAATACAATCGCCCGCAGCCAGACTTGATCCAGCAATCTTGCACACAGTTTGGGGCTACAGCTCTCGTTTAGGCTTCTCGTCGAGCAGGTTAAGTTTCATCCCTCATGCAATTTTATCGCTTCTTCAGTTCATCATTACGGCTAAGTTTTCGCACATGTCTGTGATTCCGTCTACGGACGTCTGATTGTGTGTGATTTAACTCTGGAATAGCATCTGGGAATGATCGGATTTTTTATTAAAGCTGAATTTGCAGTCATTAGCAAATATTCAAGAATCAAAGCAAGCAATTTTGCTTTGTAGCATCATACAATCTATGTTTCGAACATTATCAGCAAATGTGAATAACTTGGTTTGCTAAACTGTTTTTGTTTTCGGGAAAACTTTTGTTTATGGCTGTTCTGAAATAGTTTTCAGAATGCTGGTTGTTGATTTTGGGGTTTCTTTGTAAGTTGCAAATTATGTGAATGGTAGAATTTTGAAATGCTTGTGAATCAAATATAGTTTATTATTTGGAAATACCAGAGACGATTACGCGATCTTGTTTTTGAGAAAAATTCATGCATCACAGTCATTTGACGATAATGTTTGATTCTGGGAAAACTCTCAAATGCCAATGGAAAAAATAGCATTATGTAGTGCCCCTATTGCAATAATAAATGTATGAATTATTTTTGGGATATTCCGAGCTAAATGAGAATTGTGTAGTAAATACTCTGCTGATAGATTATCTTCATATTGTCAAGGACCGCTCTATTAGGACTGCTGTTATATGGTACATGTTTTTATGCTTAATAGGAAAAGTAGCTTTAAATCAGTGCCTGGATGGGAACCTGAAAGCTCCATTGATGTAATATTCGTTAGTTATATCTTCTTTCGTGCATTTTCTTTTCTGAATTTGTTTGTGGGCAATCTGACAGAGTTTGATTATGATCAAATACGGGTAGGATGCTGGGAGCTTCAGAAGCTGGTCGTGTTCCAGAGCTTAAGAAGAAATTTGATAGAGGAGATGAAATATATGAGGACTCTGATGAAGTCCAGAAGATATGATAGATGAGGAACCTGAAGAAGATCCAGAAGAGGAAATATACAAGGAATCTGCTGAAGATCCGGAAGATGTAATAGAAGAGGAGCCTGAAGAAAATTCAGAAGCTGAAATATATGGGGAATCTGATGAAGATTCAGAAGAGGAAATAGTTGAGGAACCTGAAGAAGACTCCGAAGAGGAAATAAATGAGGAATCTGATGAAGAGGAGCTAGCATTGGAAAATTCTCATCCTTCTGCAATGAATGGTGGCACAGATATCAAGAATTTAGGGAATGAACTAACTGAGGATCCTGAAGAAGTAAGAGGAAAGAAAGTGGTTGAAGAAAGTAGTAGCCATAGTATAACTAGAATTGTTGAATATAAAAAGCAGTATCTTTTCCGGGAGCTCGTCACAAGTCCGTCTTCAATAAATGATGCCAGTAAAGTTGGTTGTGAGCTTGAGAATGCCTCAAAATTTGGATCAGCAACACTGGAAGCTTGCAAGTCACAGAAGAAGTTCTTGAGTGAGGAATCTTTGAAACTCAAACCAGATGGTACATCTACCGTAACAGAACATTATAGTGAAATTGGACTCTCTAAGGTTATTGTCAATGAGTGTGCAACTAAACAACAGGAGTATGGTGGAAGTTTTAAAAAACACAGGCAGAGTCGCTGGGATCACAAACAGGAAGGGGAAACTCAAATTGATGGCAATAGTAAAAGACGGAAAACCAGGTGGGACGACGATGATTCTCAGAATGGTTTGTTTGATCAGCCTGGCTTCATTAATTCTTTGGAGCTTTTGATGGATCCAGAGATCATAAGATTGAAAGAAAAATTGATGGAGATAAACAAGAAGCTGCAAAGTTCCGAGATTTATGATGAGGGGCCTGAAGGAGAAAGGTCTCCTTCTCCTGAACCGGTATATAATAACCTTGGAATAAGAATAAATACACGTGACGTCAGGATCAGGAAGAAACTCAGGAATGAAAAGAATCATATTTTATCTAAGTTAGCTAGTAAGACTAATCTGACACTTAAATCTCCTGCCAAGCACAAACATATCAAGTTAGTAAAGAAACTTTTTGTTCCAGAGAAAGAGTATCCAACATACAATTTTATTGGTCTCATTCTTGGACCCAAGGGAAATACCCAAAAGAAGATGGAAAAGGAAACTGGTGCAAAGATCTATTTAAGAGGTAAAGGTTCTGGGGACCCTGATTCATCAGATGACGATTTGCATGTCCGAGTGGAGGCTGATAATCAACAAGCACTAGATGCTGCTGTGGCGATGATTGAGAAATTGCTTATTCCTGTGGCAGATCAAAATAATGATCACAAAAAAGCTCAGTTGGTGGAGCTTGCGAAACTGAGGGGTACATATAAAGATAACAACATATGCGATCTGTGCAAGGAGCAGGGGCACAGAAAATATGCCTGCCCTCTTCAAGACTCCACTTTTAAGGCTATTTGTTGCGACATATGTGGAAGTTTTGGCCACTCAACATCAAACTGTAGTGTCTCTTTATCACATCAGATCTGCAAAACTCTGCAGGGATCTTCTGGAGTAGATTCTAGTTCCATAGGTAAAACAAACAAGGAGGTGGATCTTGCAAATCTATATGTTGGCTACATATCCCAGGCCATTGATGAAAAACGGCTGAAGGAGCTGTTTTTGCCCTTTGGGAAAATCATAAAGACTGCTGTGATCAAGGATCAAACTACTGGTTTGAGCAAAGGCTATGGCTTTGTTAAATTTGAAAATCCATCGGATGCTGCTGCAGCTGTGACGTACATGAATGGGTATAAGATGGATGGTAAGATGTTGGCAGTAAGAGTAGCTGGGCAAAAACCTGCTCCAGCTTCCTTGAATTTGGGCCATGCTCCAATTCCCTCTTCACCACATACAGCTATTTCACCCAATATCTCAGGTCAGACATCTTGCATTTGTGGGCCAATGGTAATGCTTCCAGAAGCTCCATTCTCCACTATGAACAATGGAAGCTTGAGTTTTCATTCTACCTCCAGCTACTCTGGGCACAATAATGTTGCAAGAACTGAGACCCTCAACATCCCTCCATATGTTGTGTCCAGCCCGACTGACCAAGGGGTGACGAGCAAGTTTTCTTCAGCTTATGATTTCTATGCCCAAATCCCTAGTTCATTAACTAGTTCAGTATCTCTATTTCCTGGTCATCCAGACTACCCTGGATCCCAGTTCAAGTCATACTACATCAGTCCGACTATGAATTGCACCCGAAGTCAGATACCAGAAATGATGTACAAGGAGAAACGAAACTAAAGCTCAACAAAGTTGTCTCAGAAGTATTTGGGTATGGTAGTTTGAACTTCCGGATTAAGGCTTTCAAATAAGAAGCATCTGTTGGGACAAGAAATCGTTCTTTCTGCCTTGGTGATGGATTAGGGGTTGGTCCAAGAGACTATCAATTTCTTGCCCCACAAAAACAGCTGATGAAAGGTCAGGGTGATGAACAGGAAAAGCTAAGACCAGTTATGCCGGTGGGTCAGAAGCTGCTCTGTTTTTTTGGTTAACTTCCCGGCACAAAACAGTTTCAAATGCTACCAACCATGCTATCACCTAAAATTGTTAACAAATGGTAAATAAAACAGCGACTTTTTCAGCCAGTTAAATGAGAAAATTCTGTATAGGCTTTCTTTTCAAGGAATATTCTGTTTTAAGGCTTGGCAGAAAATAGACCACTATGGATTGACGGTCTGAGTTCTCCACTGAATGGCTTGCGCAGAGAAAGGTGGAATTTTGCATTTTCACAAAGTTGCAATCTGAGAGGACATATCTGTTTCTCATCAGGAACATAACCTTCACCATCCCATTTTACTGATTTCAGAAGGTATTGATCAATTTACAATGCACTAATGAAATAAAATTAAAAGAGAACATAAACACACTTCTTGGTCAAGATAGATCTTGATCAAGCATTCATTTTTCTGCCATCAATTAAGAGATCTAATCTCTAATCTTGGCTATGAACAATCTCAGCTCCCTCGCTTTTCTTGCATGCTCCGGTGAAACATCGTTGTCCGTGTCGCTCAACTCAATCACATCAATACACCTTTCCTGATGGAATTTTGAAACTTTGTGAGTCTGTACTCGTGGTGATGGACTAATAAGATCAATAACTTCTGTTTCCAAATGCCTTGATGTAGTATAATAGCAACCAGAATTGGAGCTTTCTCTACTCTTGCTTTCTTCAACTTCCCAACTACTGCTTTCTGACCCCATATCAACATGGGCGATCGTAGAGGTCTTCCCTGCCACCAACCTTGATGAACTGGCAGCATTAATCATGGTAGTGCTCTCTTGTTCAATGTCAACCAGCAGTTCTTGGAGCTTTGTATCAATTTCCTTCATGTCGGCCATCTTGACCACCTTGGGCCTTGGTTTACGAGTTGGTTTCTGTTTTTGAGCTTTTCTTTGCAGGAAGTCCACAATCTTTTCAGGGCAAGCACTGAGATAAAAGAAGAAGAGAAAAAAATTGTAACTCAGATGGAATCTTAGTTAATACATGAAGGTAGTCCAGCAAATGGAGAGTTCAAATGTTTTTAAAACAAGACTTAGGAACTAGAAGTTCTCTAATAAGCTATACTATTCCATTCTGTAGATAGAGGAGTTTATATTTTGTTCACATGTACTATTTTCGCCAACATAGAGGAGAAAGCATAACAAAGTATTCTGTTTCTTTCTTTTCTTTTAACTCTTTTCTAGTGCAATGAGATGCAATGCCTACAGCTAGGAACTAGAAAATTGGCTAGGCCTTACTGTTCAATACTGCATACTTATTTTGAGAGAGAGAGAGAGAGAGAGAGAATTAATTGGCGAACACAAGATTGGACACTATTAACACCATACCTCTCCACAAGATCAGCTGGTACAGAGGATGCTTTGAGGCCATCCATGTCTTCCCAAGAAACCTCAAAGTAGTCTCTTCCCTGGATTTTTCTTTGCTTGACAATGTCGGATACAGGACACTTCACCGGCATCTGTACTCTCAAGAAAATTTTTATTGATTTTTCCTTTTAATATAATAGAACTTACTAGCCAAATATTCAAAACATTAAAACAAATGTAGAATCTGTAAATTGCAAAAAAATGTTTAACGTTGTCGGATTTCAGATTGATAAAATATCAAAGAAAACGACATTAATGCTCTTCAGACTAAGTACTACTGATTCTCTCTATGTTTGAGCAATTCCAAACACTACTTAAGTATACAAGATAACATTTTTCTTTAATGACAGGCCAAAACTAGAGAAAATATAAAGACCGCTTTTATTGTTCTTAATCAACAGTAAGTAATGAATACCATACGGGGTTTTACAATAGGAGGATTGGTATAGACGATCTGATTCCCTGTGGTAAAGTTCCTACTTTTAGCGTGGGCCATGACGGGCTTCTAAACCCCTTATGTGCATTTAATACGAAACCACCTTTGCAGACCTATTTTAGAAGACCAAGCCAAGTAAGCAAGTGATGTCTGCTACAACTCATTCATTTTTAAAGCCTGTTGAGAAGTTAGTTGCTGATATCTCGAGTGTTTTCATCCCATGATTCCCACTGGGAGTTGGTTATCTCCCCACTTTATCACATTCTCCCTTGTTTCTTTGTCCACATGTAATTTTGTTTCCGTTGCAAATAATTGATCCCATAGGCTATATATGGTCGAGGGTTCTTTAGTCTTAGGCATCGATCAGTCATTTGTCTCTTGTATTTTGGAGTAGAGTTCACTCCATACAGACTGTTTGCTGGAGAAATATAGTGTTTAGATTCTGGCATTATATTCTTTAGTTTTCTATTTCCTTTTTGCCTATTTTATCCTCCCCAACTTGTACTAGTATTATACCAAATACAAGCTTATTAGGCCGCTACTTACATGAATGATTTATTGAGCTTGCAGTAAGGCACATCATATAATTCCCTTTACTCCTGGGGAAATTGAGTTGATAAGGCGCATGAGAGTATAAATTTTTCATCACTCTTATCATTTCTAGGGTTTTGTGTTGATGTTTTTAAGGAAAAAGTTCTAGGTGGACAAAGTAAAAACTTCTTCCTTTCTTTTACAATAAAATCTTTGTAGGTTCTCATTCACATGAAGAGCTTGTTTTAGATATGTGATACAGACCCTGGTACCACGAGAAGGATGCTAGTAGGTTGACAGTGAAGAGCACAACGGAGTGCCAACAAGGTGGGGGACAGTGAGGTTGCTACGCCCAACCAAGTGGTTAGCTATTGCTCAAGGTATTTAGCATCCTCCCAGGTTTTTCTTTTCTTTATGCTAGCCATATGTACTTTACTCCGAACAGCTTATCCACTTCCTTGTTTTATGGTGTGTTTAATGACCTCCAAGAGTATTCCCCATAGATCAGTCATGGTCTAGATTAAGACCTTGTTTACACTGAGAAAGCATATAATTTCATCCTCAACATCTAGGGTTATTGAGGTTCAACCCTCACAACCTTCTTATTATCTTCTTGGATAGACTCCACAACTTTCAGTTCTTCAACAACTTCTAGTTTTGCCTCCTTCGCTTTTTGCTTCTTGCGTTGGTCCATAGTGTTTTGGGAATCTTTAGACCATTGTTTCCTTATCTTTTCACTAGTTCATCTTACTTGGGCTCTGAGGCATTAGGATTTTAGCTAGACCTTCTCAATGTGTTGGTGTAGCACTCTCCCTAGCCATCCTTCTCCGCAACGGCTTCACTAATCCTTTGAGGGGTGGAAAACTTGACCTTCATATGATTAGTGGAAGTGACACCTTTAAACAAGTTGAAACTAGGTCTCCCATGTTGAGGGCACCTTCACCAAGAACTTCACCATCTTCATGCCTATCTTTGGATAGGATCCCAGTGATAGAGAATGAGTGATCTCTCCAATAGCATTGCCAATCTCATTGTTGAACCTAATTAGCACGAATTGACCTCCTGCAAATGCAACTCTACTCTGAGCTAGATGAAGGCATTCCAGGAAAGGATGTCCACTTAACTTCAACTATCTATTAGGATTCTTTTTTACGCAGAAGCAAGTGGCACAGAACACCAAAGCATTATTAGTATATGCACTGAAGGTGTCAAGGGCTTGCTAGTAGCACCTGAGTTGTAACACCTGTTCTTGGACTTTGGCTAGCAAAGGATTCCCATGTGGCACAAAGCGGCTTCCTCATGTTGGCAGAGTCCCTGCTAGCAGTACCTTCTGAGATCAAACAATTATACCCTCATGGGCAAGTTCTCCATGTTCGGGATTGCATTCTCTCTTATCGACACCTCAACATTCTTCTTCTGGCCTAAGTAATGTGATGGTAGAGTGTGCAATTGGCGATCCACAAACTTATGTAGATATCCTTGCTAAATTAACTTATCAATTGCATTTTTCACATGGTGATGCTCCTCCGTAGTGCATTCATTATCTTTATGGAAATGATAATACTTGTCATACTTGTGATGCTTAAGATTGCCCTTCATCTCCCTAGACCTTTGCACTAAAACCTGATTGTTACATCACTATTAAAACTCCGATTCTAAGAGCATTCAATGGTGTGTAGTGGATGAATTTATCAAGCAACATATCCTCTACTCTTTTCTCTTTTTCCTCTTAGTATGCTCCTCTCTTGGTTTATTACTCCTAACGCCTCAAGAACTAACTTGCTCTACCCTTACACATTGACAACGCCTTATTACTCCTAACGCCTTTTCAAGTCACAAAAGCTACTCTTCAAGACACAATCAGTGACACACACAATACTACTAATGAATCATTTCTAGTATCTTCATTTTTATGCAAATTAGATGAAGTCCATCGGCATGATGGAAACTTTTTTAGTTGATTGTTCTATATGACTACTTCACTATTTGTCTTCTGGAGATTACTTCAAACATTAGAGTAAGATGTGCCAAATTTGATAATACCACAATATCTAAACAACTGGGTAATGGTGATGTTTGAAACAATAAGGAAGTAGAGAAAATGACCATCTATTTTCCAATTGTAACTAGATACAGTTAAGTTGTGTAGGGACCTTAAACTTTGCATTTGTGTGTGTGTGTTCTCATTTTTCTTTTTCCTTTTCTCGGGTGGAATGGGGGTTGTAAGTTCAATCTAAATAATTTGAACTCTATTTGCACTTGGACTACATGATTAATTAGATTCCCTAGCTTATCGATGCATATGAGTCAAGCTGGTATATGAGCTTAACGAGCTGAGCTCAAACTTGAATCAAGTTCAAACTCTATTTCGAGCCGATTTCAAACCGTTTGTATATAAACTCGAGGCTCGCGAGGTACATAACTAAATATTATTTTTTATTTTATTAATAAACATATATTATACTACTATTATTTTATTTCGAAATTAAGCTCAAACTCAATTTTGAGCTTGTGCTTGCAATTGTTTTCTCGAGCTCAAAAATTTTCCCCAAACTTGATTCAATTCTACTCCATTGCGCCTCTACCCTTGCTCAGATGCAAAAAACTTGCACAAAGTGTGAGAGCTAACAAGTACAACCCTATACTCTGCCTTTTTATAGTCTATGCAGCAACTCAAGCACCACAAATATAAAACTACATAAGCTTAATGGATACTGATAGAGAGACCTGTACCTCATACCTTATTAATTGGCAAATGGACTCCTAATTCCAATGACGTCAAACGAAGATTAGCAAATCGCCTCAAGTTTCTTTCAGCAATCTTTGGAAGCATGTACTCATCTAAGCCAAGAATACATAAAATCTTTCAAAAAAATGGAGAGATACAACACACAATAGAAGCTCCATATGATTTTTCCCATTTTTACTATAGATGGTTTTAATTTCAAAAACAGGATGGATTTTTAATGGAACTTACACATCAATTTGAATTTTGAATACAATTCACTATACCTCGAAACAGATATCTTTCATCAAAGAAAACATCAATTTATAGCAACTAACTATTGGTAATATCACATCTTGTTAGGTAATATCATATATTGTTAATAAGCTAATTCAACCTAAGAGCATCATAAGGCCAATATACATGCTCAATCATAACCAACAGCAATCATTTCTATGTGGCTCAATAACAGTTGAATGTGTTTTAGCCATTCATGTGCGTGATTACACAGATCTAAGAATGTGAATTATGGGTAAGATGTGTATACTTCTATGCGCATACATACTCATAGATTTGTGTCTATCATGAGGTAATATGGGTTATAAATTCTCAACCTGTCTTTTCAGGAGGCCACTCAAAATATTGAGCACAAAACTGATGCAGTTGGCTGCGATCGAACGGATAGAGAGCAAGAACCCTATATAAACAGAGGAAAAAATAGTCCTTAAATCTTGTTCCAAGATCAGAAAATAATAAACCTTGCAAACATGCCTTGATTAAATGGTGAGAAAATTTTCTTCAGATATGAAACCTTGATCCTTTTAATTCACATAGAAATTGGTGAGCTAATGATGACACAATTCTGAAGGTGAACTTATACCTGTGCACGATATCTGAGTCTGCTGAATGGCACTTTGGCTTCATGTATGCATTGATCACTTGCAAGAATTGATTGTTCATCGGTAAATCACATACACTTCCTATAAAGGAGTAGCATTAAGTTAGGAGGCAAAGTTTGCATCCTTCCTTTGCAAGCTACAAAGCAATCATAGCATCTGTTTACTGTCATGATAATAACCTATTGCTACAGTATTATTCTTGCAGCATGACAAAAAAATAAGGGATTTTATGTGCATAAAATGATGTGCAAGGTTGCATTCATATTCTTTTTTCGATAACCAAAGCCAGTCAAAACTTCAGCATAAAGATCAGAAAAGCAAAAAACTGAAATTTACGAGTCAAAATTAAATTTTGTATCAAATCAAGGTAAGAGGCACTCCTATAGAGCATTTTAGCACAATGATCTCCAGCTACACCAGAAGCCTGATAGAAATGTCAAAATTATATTATAGTGGAAGCTAAATGATAAAGACCAGCCTTGGTTAACTCACCATTAGTATCCCTCTCACGATCAGCATTGTTTTCTTTATGTTCACATGTGAAAGTTTGGCCCTTCTTTCTTGAGTTTTTTTGCTTCTTTGCAATTGACAAGCCCTCTGAAGCAAACCGCTGAAGAACAACTGAATCACCAATGGATTTCACAATCTGACAGGCTGACTCCTACAGTCAAGACCAAAAGAATGTTACACAGAGTTTGGTCGTAGATCACAAAAGATTAGATATTCCCAACAAACCAAATGGTAAGCAGAATATTTCTTAATCATACCGGTCCAAAACCACGAACTCCTTGGGTATAATCACTGCCAAGAAGAATAGCCAGAGTAATCTGAAGACCATAAATGAGCCTGTAAGGTATACAGCTTTATACTAATATTCTCATACAATAACTCAAGACACTACATAGATGAAAGAAAATGGGAATCACTCTTCAGCAGTTCAACGCTACAAATCGCCAATTCGCTAACCACTATGAAGTTGGTTAAGAAACAATTTTCCAGAATTGTTCTCCTCTAAAATATTTCTTAGGAAATATAGGACTTGGATGCCTGTTATGCCTGTCTATTTCAGTGAAAAGTATAGGTTAGAAAGGTTTTCCCCTACAGTTGAATAAACTTTTGAACCGTGGAGCCAGTTCCGCAACTCCAACCTATGACAAACTAACAACTTGATGGAAAGTAACGTCATAGGTATAACAAAAGCACATGTAGCATTTCTCCTCATAATTCACTTTTCCCCCCATTGTGGAAACAGTAAGATAAATTTCAAGGGCTAACACGAAAAGGCTAATTTGTAAATGATGCTCATAATTTACATAGAGAAAATTACCAAGGAATTCCTTCCAAACCCAAGTTCTTTCTCAATATCATCCATTTCATAGCAAACAACATAACCACCTTCTCCTGCAGAAGAAAAGCAGAGGCATAAGTATATAACAATCAAAGGACTCAAATACTTTAAACTTCACAAACTTACCAAGACAAATATCTCTGTAAACTGTCCTTGCACCAAACAGAAAGGCATCGGAATCTGAAGTGAAACATCCATCCTGATGATCATAAATATTCAACAGAAATGAGAGTTGCAGCAGAAATAATATGTCACTTAGTAGGCAACACTTAGTGAATCACAGTGATTAAACACAGAATATATTTCAGCATGCCAAAAGAAAAACTAACACTCAGAGTCTCAGATTTTCAGTATCCAGAGGAAATAAGAGCATCAACATACGCATAACGATTCTGAGTTTAGCAATGCACATTGAGCTTCAGCCTCCTCAATCCTGCATAAGTTTCGAGCCACAGAGAACTAAACAAGTTAGATTAATTCGGATTATCATCTCTATTTTGTAATCTATATTCTAAATTGGCTTTTGGACTAGACTTGCATATATGATATTATAAGAGACAAATACGTGTGCACTCTAGAAAGTCAAAGTTATTTTTTGGGTTACCTTCAGTAGTCTGATGGGTGACTAAATTACTGGGACTTCATTGAGTAATTTGTTATTTAACCAAAGGTGAATGTTTCTGCTCAAAGAAACTGAGAAAGCATATCCATATATTATTTGTCAGTTCATAGTTTGTGTCAGAAAACAAACTCAAGGCCCCAAAGTTTATCTATCGCTGCTCCAAACAAGAGCTTTTCATTCTCATAAATCATAATACATGCAACATGATAGATCTACAAATGATATTCCCAAATACACTTTTCTGCAAGAAAGGTAATATCCAGAAAGTTCAAATCATCTTGGTTCATTCTAGCAACCAACATGGATTTTTAAATTTACTTCAATGCATGAGATTTAAATATAATTTGACATAGCCAAATAAATTACCCATTTAAGCATGGAATCCCAAGGGCCATGCCCAGAAATTTGGCTTCTTTTATCATGCATGAAAATTCAGATCCCATATTTCTCTTAAGCGATGATACATTACGAGGATTTCCAGCATCTGGAATGGCCTGTGTTTCCTACAGCAATAAGTTAGTATGAATAGTCCTGATGTCAGAGAAACAATGATGTTGCCAAATTGCACATTTAGAGATTGCCCAACAGAAAGTTCAAAGTCTTACCTCATTTCCAGAATTTAAGCGGCGCCTATACGTAGATAATTTGATAGCAGGAATTGCACCATCTAGACAACAAATATAAAGTCTATAAGTCACTGAAAATGTCCATCCATCATTACAATAAGCATACACAAAATATTTCCATTTCATAGTTAAAGTAAAAACTCAATCAATAGAACAAGACTCAAGCTTTCATCCAAATTGGAATTGTCACTCAACTAATTCCTTACTGTACAAATACAAAATTATAATTCCCAATACTATAAAAGATCTAACATTTTGGATATAGCAGAGTAATGTCAAAACAAGTCCCTTGATTATAAACTCAAGAGAATTTTGATTGGTGATTATATGTGAACTTCTTCCACTCCTTAGGATGACTTTAGCAACTCCAAATGCAAATGCAAGAAGTATGAAAACGTTACAAATAACACAACACAGACAAAAAATTCTTACATGATTCAAGTAATTCCATAAAAGAAAGGGCATGGAGTACCAGTAACGAAGATAAGGCTGCAATTCAAAGCAATGAGGGCTCTGACGCGGTGGAACAAACCCTTCAAATAAAGCTTGTCTTTCATTGGACAGTGGGATTTATTTACATTTATAAGCTGAACCATCCAACATGACAAATCCACGCACAATCTCTTGTTCCTAGTCAACAATTCTATCATCAAAAAGCAGCAAAATTTCAATTTGAAACAAACTATTACTACACGTACGGTTTTGGATAAAGAAATTTTCAGATTAGATTAACTTACTGGAGATGGTGAAGAGGAAGAGTTTTCTTGCAAGATTCCAAGATATCCCACAGGTTCTTGACTCCCATCTTCTGCTCACCGATTCTTTTACCTTTTTCACCGAAGGTGGGTTACATCGGACATACTGTGCGTGTGTTGTGTGTGAAGCTCCTTACTGAAGAAAATATGAGTGCTCTATTCGAAAAACCAGGGAAAATTATGTGAATGAGAAACAGTAATATAAGAATTCTTCATGGAAGTAGCCGTTGCTTTATCATCGTTCAATTTTTGAAACTTTTCTGCAAATTACGGGCTCTCTATGATCTTTCTAAACCTACGGAGCCAACAGTGAATTTGAAAAATAGAGGGGTTACAGTTTTTGCTTCAATGATAAATAAGGGGGGTTGAAGTGAAAATTTGAAATTCTTGCCTATGTTTTCCAATTTCCGTTGTTTTTCTTCATAGAAACATAACAAAATTAGGGGGAGAAGAAAAAAGTTGAATTGTAGGCAAAGAGTGACGCCAGTCCCCATGTTAGGGAAGTCGCATGTTGTATTTTTTGCATCTTACATTAATAATTCATAATGAATTCAAGTAATCAAGTTTACAACCAACTTAAATTTATGATTTATTTATATAAATTCATTATAATTACTTTATAAATTCATTATAATTACTTTATAAATTCATTATGATAATTATTCGTAATTAAATAATTCGAATTGAATAGCTGACACTATAAATTAAATAAATTCATTATAATTACTTTATACATTTATTATGACAATTATTTGTAATAGATAATTTGAATTGAATGCCCAACACTATAAATTCTATTGCGTTGAAATTCACAATTCATTTCTATAAATCCATTATGATTAATCTACAAATTCATCAGGATAATTACTTCGTTGCATTAACTGTGAATGAGGAGGGTGTTCGAGTACAATGATTTGCATTCGGATAGCTCGAATTAAGTACAGGACATGAACTCAAATTCGCAATAAATCCATTTATAGACGTATTCCAATAAGAATATAAATTAACCATTTTAACTTAGTCAAAGCAAGGAAGTCTTATCATCTAAATTACTTCTTGTTTTCTTATTTGAAAGACAGATTCTACTTAAATTGAACTGCGTAAACAATTTAACATCAATATCAAATCTTGGAGGATTCAGATGCATCATGCATACCATAAATATTATAAAATAGAAAACCAGGATTGACGTAGCATTAGTTGCACAATTTAGCTATCTAAATTAAAATTTATTTCCAAGGCAAGAGGGAGTAATCCGTGTAGAAGCTGCACAAAGTGCAATAAAACTCGTAAAAGGTTGTCTCTACCAGCAATCTGAACACCAAATGAGGAAGTAATCCAGTCATTTCTTATTACATCAAACGCATACATCACAAGTGACTAGTTTCAAAATTAAGAGAAGCCCAGAAATATAGCATCAAGAATTTGATTATAGAAGGCCAGATGATTCTTCCTTCATTCTTATAGAGCCATTACAAAAACTTTATTGCAAATTCAATAATCCTTGTTCCCAAAATTCTTGCACCAGATCTGAGAGGGAATTGGCCGAACGGGAAGATGTGGGCGTTGCTGCAAGAAACGGTCTAGGTTAGTAAGACATGTAAACAAGTATATATCGGTCCTAAGTCCAGCAATTCAGATGATGAAAAAGCTGTCACACATACTCAAATGCAACCTGCAAGATTCAAAATCTTTATAAATCAGAAAATTATAGACTTCGATATAACTTAAAAATATGTTTTAAGGTCAATTTAAAATTTATTTAGGAAAAGTACTGTTTCCGAATCTTCAAGATGTTTGACTGTAGACTTATTACCTCTAGTTAACATCATGCATTTCGGATTCAAGTAGAACTGAGAGCTGAAACTCAAAATGCTCTACAAACTGACCATATTTTCCCTTCATGAATCAAAGTACTCCATCTAGATTTTTCCAAGCCTCTAGTCTATGTCATGGAGAGGAAACAAAGATCAAGTTCATTCAGGATATCAGTTCTCTTCTAAGATTCAACCACCAAACTTCAAATGGACCTCTAGGAATACATATAATCTAATGAGCTTTCTATTTCTGATTTGATATTGAGTCCAGCCAAAAGAATTGGGGGAAAAAAATAATAGTATGTGATTCTGAAAAACAGAAGTAGCAACACAATATTAATTTGGCTATCGCATTAGAATCTCCAAAAATGAACAACATAATTGAATAGAAATATATTTCACCGAATATCAGTACTATGCTTAATTTGGAAAAGCAAAGACTAGAAACATGTGGATCAATTTTGCTACGATATTAGGATTTCTGAAAAGAATAGTCTAGTTGAACGAAATGGGTTCGTTGATTGGCCACCAGCAGTTCTGTTGTTTGGCCATTGTTAGACAAATTTTTTGAATAAAGTATGCTCCAACATGACATCAACAAGCTGAAGAGGATGATATAATCAGGGTTGAAAGAGCTTGTAACCAAGTGGAAAAATAACGTGACCAAAAATTTCCCCCATTTCCCTTGAAGCACAAAAACCAAAACCCTAATCCTATTTTGCTTAAAAATCAGAACTCGATCGAGAATAGCGCAAGAAACACCAAAATCTCCGAATTTCTCAAACCCTCCACGACAAAATAAATCAATCAAACAACCAAAAACTCGTTAACGATAAACTAATCAAACGCAAATGGGCGTGTTTTTGCGCGCACCTCGAGCTCTGCGGATTTCATGGCAATAGGAACGCATATCAGGAAGATGCCAGCCATGGCGAAAGCGGTATTGCGCTTCCAGTGCTTGGGGCGGCAGTAGGGCCCACCCGACATACTCCACACTTTCCCCCTGAAATCTCCGCCGTGGGCCCCATCTGCGTGGTGGTGCTCTCCTCCTCCGCCCATCTGCTCTAGAATTTCTGCAACCAGTACTGGAGAAATGACAAATCGAAAGCAAAATAGACGTCACAAAAAGATGGATTTGTTTTTGTTGTTGAAATGTGGTTAGTCTAAATCGGGTTATCGGGCGACTTTAGAGTTACCGGGTTTGGATCTCTAAACTCAGAAGGGGCTTTATTTGGGCTTGTTCTTGTGATGTATGGGCTTTTTGGTTTGGACTAGGTGGGGGGTGTGGAGAGGTGTCAATGGCAAAAATTTTAATTTGAATATTATTTGAATTTTATGATTTTTATCCTATTAAA
>JACGDI010004532.1:30505-44219 GCA_014898725.1 Jacaranda copaia
TGTTCACAGTTTGATAAATTGACTAAATCAAATCAAAATTGAAATTTAGTTTGTGCCGAATACCGAATCAAAAATTTGGTATTTGATTCGATTTTCAGTTTTTGTACGAGTTAACCAAGCCAAATTGAATTATCGAATTGTTAATTAATATATAATATAATATTTTGATATTTTGGTTTAATATGCATATACATTAATATATAATATAATATATTCATATTAATATTAAAATAAAAAATTTGGTATTTTGATTTTTAACCAAACCAAATCGAAAAAAATTCAGTTTTAATCGAGTTGAACCAAATAGTTTGGTTCAATATTCATATAATGTTTTGTTGTATCGAAATTTCAATGTTCAGTTTGTACTTAATGAACACCTCTAGTGGTGGCTGAATTTTTTTTTTGGAAGATGTTTAATAGGTTGATGTTAACTCTAATGAATAAGCCTTAATATTGTGTGTAATTTAATATAAAATATTTTATTTTATATTTAAAATTTAATGAATTAATTTTTATAAAAATGTTAAAAATGTGCCATAAAAATGTAGTATAAATTTTAATTTTTTTAATAAATTTATTATTTTATAAAATATAAGTGATTGAAACACGTGTTTTTTTCTTATAGTATTTTAATTTTTTTAATAATATATTATTCTATAAAATCAAATCGAATACCAAATTTTTTGAAAAAAATAATCGAATACCGAATAAAAAATTTTGATTCGGTATTCGGTACAAACTAAATTTCAATTTTGATTTGATTCGGCCAATTTACCAAACTGTGAACACCCTTAGAACCACTAAAAAATTAAAAAAAAATTCCCAAGCCACGCCTCTCGGGACTTTTGGGCAACAACGTATAAATAAAAAACAAAAAATAGAAAAAATGGTTAAAGCGTGGTTTACAATCATATTTTACCATAATTTTACAATACCTCCAAAACCACAGTAATTTTATAAAAATTATTTTTTCTAAAAATATTTTTATAAATTATCCATGTTAAACACAATCATTCAAATTATTTTCATTATCTATTAATTGTTTTCAATTAACATTTTTTATCAAATAAAATAAAATAATAAAAATAATTAAAAAAGAAAAGAAAAAGAAAAAGGCAATTCTTTGAAATAAAAATAAAAGAATAAAAAAAATGGTTAAAGGCCGCGCTTACCATATTTTTACAACCTTTTCAGAAATACGGTAGTTTTATAAATATTAATTTTTTTTATAATATTTTTATAATTTAGTCAGGTTCGGTTCGTTGTAGGATAAACTTTATATTTAAAATCTGGTTAAACATCTGGTTCTATTGAATAATGACTTGAGGCTTATTGAGTTGGGGAATATAGTAGTTTTTGGTAGTTCTTTCTCTTTCTTCTTCCTTTTCTTTTTAAGTAGTGGATGAGCACAACACCTGTTATCCAGCTTATGCCTTCATAGATGGCTTTATTGGGTATTTAATCCTATTCACTGTCCTAGCTGTCTCTTGTTGGCTATTAGCTATTTCAATTTTTTCAACCTTGGTTCTGTTGGAGCAGATTTAATTGTATTAGTGTCTATAATAGACTTTTTTATGAGATATTGATTGATATAACCTCAATTTTCAGACTAAAACACTTTAACTCTTTATTTGGATCTTGAATTTTAGCAAAGAAAATCACTAAAATTCAGAATCTGCATATAGTCATAGGGAAGTATTCTTACTATTTGATTGTGATTTGCTTTTCTTAGGCCATTTTTTTTTTTTTTGGTTGAAATATTACCAACTTCTTATTGTTCATTGAAAGCCAAAAAGTGCTAGATCCACGTGATGCATGAAAGATTCCTACGGTTGCTCCTCTTTGAAGTAGACAAGCAATTTGGTGGTCCGAATTGAGCAGCAAAGTTCAATGAAATTTGGCAGCTATAGCTTTCAATTTCAATATGCAATTTTTAAGTCGTTGGCTCCAATAGCATAAAAACAGATTGCAAATTGCTATTCAACAATGGAGCGTGGCCAATGGGTCAAAATTATGACATAAGCTCGGTACAAAATTTTGCTGGCTGAAAGTCCTTGCAGTCCAAACACAACCATGTAATTATCAAGAACACCCTTACAAAACAATTTAATATATTATCTTCTTTCAACCCTTTGAGTGCAGCGGCGCCGCACCACCTGCAGCGCGTCACCTGAAGACATGTGAGAGCTGGTCAACTATAGGAGTACTACGCTAATCATGTGGCGGCACCGCTTAAAGGCCAGCCCCCTAAAGGCAGGTGATTGGCGTCAACATTAGGGGCACCACCCTAAATGTACGGCGGCACCATTTGAAGGGCCGCCACTTGAAGACAGGCGAGGACGGTCAATGTTAAGATCCATAAGCAGGACTAAATACTGCCAAATTAATTGAACAAAAGTTCAGGATATTGTCAAAGTCATTTTTGGGCTTAGTTTGAACTGAAAAGAAGGCTAACTTACCAACCGTAACATATTGAATAAACATGCTGCTTAGCCCAGCCGGAAGTAATGTTTCATTTTTTCTTAGGCTGCATTTGGACCGCAAAAGACAAAAGCAAATGGTAGAATTTTTTTTTTTTTTTCTGGTAGAAAAAATAGTAGAATTTAAGTTGAGAGAAATCATGGTATGTGACATTTCCTATTCTATTTTATGTTTCACCTTCTGTTTTAATGTAATGTATATACACCAAGTGTATTTGATTGTCAATTAATTATTTTTATAAAAAAATATTTAATATACGCGCCATTTATTCATACAATAAAATAGGAGATGAAATATAAATTAAAATAAAAAATCTAAACCATGATCACATTCAATTATTAGTATTAATTGCCTACTAATTTGCTTTTTCAAGAATTCTGTTTTTTACCATAAAAATGCAAAAGTTGTAGCATGTGGTCACGCCGGGGCTGAAAAGCAAACTGTACCTCAGAGAAAACTGCTGTCGAAAATTAAATAGATATATAGGCCGCCTCCAAATAAGTCAAAAAAAGAACAATGGATTTTCCCTGACCATTTAATTTGATGAAGTGGGATGACAAAATGCATCATGTCATTTAATTAGCAGAGCATGAATTAAATTTTGATATGGTCAAAATATTATGTAAATTTATGCTTAATTATTGTCAGTATACGCCTGCTAAGAAGCCATCTGGTCAGCCTCCCCCCAGCATTTTTTTGCGGGGTCGACAAGTGAAAAGAATAAACTATATTGCTTAGCTGGCTTGAATATAATTTTTCAGTCTACCTGATTCATTCGCCATAACATCATTTGCAAAAACTGCATAATATCTGAACTTCAGATAAATTTGACTGATGAAATAAGATCTTATCTTATATTGAAAGAGTCGAACGTATTGAGATATTTTATAACTTTTTCATCTCTCTCATTCTTTGAAGAGTTTACATGACAAAACTTTATATTAAATACGTGTCTATAGATAATATCTCAGTAGAATTGAACATTTATATTTGACGACAAATTTGATCAAAATGACATTTTTTTAGCACAAAACCCCTCAATGTCGAATGTGTGTCAGTGAGACGATATCTTGATCCAATTAAACCTTCGTGTTCAAATTCAATCATCATCACTAGTAGCTCCATCCTAATTTGTACTGTAAAAGCCTTAACAACATTGTTTATAACCCATAATCTTGACAATTGATGTTTTTATCCATTTACCTAGATGTGCTCACACGAGAATGAGTGCATATGCTAATCAAGATACAGAGAAAACTCACAATAGTTTTATTGATTAAAGGACATGGAATGTCAACTGTTTTTTCTCCAGATTTCTTTTTGGACCTTTCAACACGAAATCGTTTTCTTGAATATCCTGAATTATTGATGTAATAACTTTTTGAGCTCCAATCAGACAGTTTTCTTGTAATATTTCTTTCTGACTTTTGCTCCAAAACCAACAGGACCATAAGTTCATTATAAATAGATTTCCAACCTGGCTGCACCTAATATCTATAATATAATCAACTTGCCTTTCCTTACAAATGTAATCCTCTAAAAATTCTCTTTCTTCATTAATTTAGACATGAGAATTCCAACTGCATCCCACTTTTTTATCATACTCATAACTCTTCTTGTCCTGGTTCATGTATCCAATTGCAGGCATATCAGCAGCAATCCTGCAGTTGAAGAATCTGAACTTAGGGCAAGAGCTAAATTCTATTCCTTTTTCCTTAACCGCTTCTCTACAGTTCCTGATTTGGATGAAAACAAGCACGAGAAACTGCACGTTGTGGCTCGATGGCTTGTCCCCGAAGGGCCTAATCCTCTCCACAATTGATTCGGACACAAGAACTCAAGTTGTTTAGAGGAAAAGAGAGTTACCATTGTATGATAAGATGGCTTAGTTTCATTGTTATCTAGCAGCTAGTCACCATTTTTAGCAGATTTTTAGGTTTATGACCCCTGTTAGCATCATGTGCTTCTCATTAGGTAGTTATGAGTTTTATTTTCTTATATATTTGGTAGTGCAGAATATTGTACAAAGCTATGATAAGCCTGAGATGACTACGCTCCCTTAAACGGTCATGGGTCGAGTAAACCCACTTAGAATTTTGGCCATGGTTTTAGCAGAAAATGTTACCTTTAAATGTTTATGGTACTATGATAGTACTTAGGATAAGTATATTATGGTGCAGCCTGCAAGATGGCTTCTTGCTAAATAGTTGACGAACATAAAAAAGAAACCTTAGAAATAAATAATATATAGTTCTCTTCTTAGTGGTTACGAAGTGATGGCATGATTATTAGTTAGAGGAAAAACAAGAAGTCCACTCATTTATTATAAATGAGTTCTGGACCTGATCACAAACACCATATTTCGCTCTTAAGTCTCTCAAACTCTTTTTCAAGATTCTCTTTTAAGCTCATTCAGAAATGAGAAGAATTCAGACAACTTCATTGTTTTTTATCATATTCATAATAATCTCTGCAGAGGTACATCTGTCAAGTTGCAGGAGGATCTCCACAGTCCCTCACCACACGGGATGGGAAAAAAACAAAGGCAAGAAATTGCAGACGCTGTCAAGAAGGCTTGTTCCTACCGGCCCAAATCCACTCCACAAATGATTTGGCGAAGCTGAAAATGAATCCAGTTTTTGTTTTTAGATGTTGAAATTCTTGTCAGCAGAAATATGAATGAACTTCGAAAGAGATGTGAACAATGATGTCCTCGGTGTGTTTTATTCGTGTAACTTTTCTTCATTTTTCGTTGGTGTGTTTCTGTTAGTCATTGAAATTTCTGATTCATCAAGGGCTTTCAGGAGGCGGATCAAGAAGTTGTCGTTATCTCATTTGAGCTTAGGGTCTAAACCCCTCAAGAATTACTTTAACTTTGTCATATATGAATTTGCAATTTTTTCACCGATATAGAACACAGGAGATAATGTATACTACACCTACACTTAGGGAGTGTACCACTAATTTTCAATGCTTGAATGGATGGGTTTATCCTAACTCATAGTGACCATTCTTGAAAGAAAAATTCTTATATGCATCGGATAGGAATATATTAGATTATGTGACATTAGCACAACGTAGATTCTATTATTAATAAACATAATTCATAATATATCCTTACAAATCTATGGGATTGGTTACAAGAATTGCTTCTTCGCTCACTTTCAGTGCTTCGTCTTGAGTTTCCATTATATGATTCATTGAGGTGACGTGAGTTAATTTTAAAAAATTCTTGCTATGGTCAATAGATATTTATATAATTCTTGTAAATTTTGGGGTTGTGAATTTAATTTTCAGTAAGATTTTCACATCCGAAGAATTATTTACCTTATTAAATGTCTCTATCATGCTCCAATTTCAAAATAACAGTAAATAACTCCCATGACTAAATGAGTGTTGTGGATGAATGCTTTCGGTAAGGTTTGGATATGAATTATGTGTTTTGGATTATATCTTTTAAGAGAATGAGTTTTGGGAATGGGGTTAAAGAATATGAAATTTGTATTAGGGAATGTGATGTAAATTTGTTTATATTTTGGAAATAATAAGAAAATTATTTTGAGAAAATTTGATAAGTTTGTTTATGTTTTGGAAGGAGACAAATTTATTGTAGCGGTTAAATCAATGTTTTTTTATTAAATTTTTGGGGTGAAAATAAAATTGAGTAATTTATTATTATTAAAATAATAATAAAATATGTATGATGTATATATATAATATATATGCATATGTATTGAATGGGGAAGTTTTGAAAATAATAAAAAATAAAAGAAAATATTTTGAAAATTTTAATTTGACATTTTAAAAGAAAAACTTTTATATATTTATTTCCCCAAAATGTAACCAAACATAGCCCCAACAATTGACATATAGGTAAACATTTGCTCGAAAATCTATACCTTAATGCTTTATATTAATGATATGTACATTCAACTATGCTATAAAAATATGCTCAAAATACATACATTTCAGTGCTAATGTATTGTAATCCGCATTGTTAGATATTTTAAAAATATAAATTGTTTGTATGGTTATCATTCTAGAAAGTCGTTAATAACTCATATTTATTTTTTATGACTAAAGTTCACACAACGACATGCCAAGCATTGAAATGGCAGCTTGGCATCCTCAACCCAATATGTGAGACTCCACCTTTGTTAAAACCAATATTTATCTCATATAATCCATGTTTGCTGCATAAGGGTCATTGGTAATTGTATCTTAAAATTTCAAAATCTATTGAATTTTATAATTTTTTTTTCCAATTAATTTATTCTCACTATAAAAAAAAGATAAATTAATGATAAAAAGTTAAATAGCAATATAAAAATTATCCCTAATTATACATATTAGAGAACAGAAGTTTTGGTTTTGTTACTTCAATAATTTTTATAAATTAAATAGTGACAAAAATAATTTTTAAATTGTCACCAGATAATTGGTGACACATTTATGGTGGCAATGAAAATTTTGTTACAAATTATAGCAACAATTTTTATTGTCACCATAAGAATGTTACTAATTGTTAATGATAACAAGTTAAACTATTAATTTTTATCACTGTTAAGTCATATTATAACAAAATAAATATTATTATTATCTAAAAATGATCATTAATAACAAAATACAAATTAATATTACTTAATATATTGTATTAATGACAAAATTTTGTCCGTTATTATTTTGTCTCTAGCATTTATATTTTTTGGTAGTGTCTCTCCTCTCTTCAGTGTGATTCTTGAAAATTTCAAAACAATTATAGATGTTTGATGGGACCTACATAGAAGTTAAAACCCACTATAATAAGGGCAGCAGTTATCAATAGAAACTTCCAGACCTTCTAAAGTAATCCCTCGCACAGTTGAATGCACACTCTCTCTAAAGAAAGGGGAGAAAAAGAAACTGGGTAGCAGGTAAAAAGCAGAAAGGTGAGAAAAAAGGTGTCTTGCTAAAATAAGGTCCATTAGTGGGCTCAATCTGAAATCATCCAAGGGCATCTTCCTCATGGGCCCAGTGAGTAAACAAATAAGTTTTATTGAAACACCTTTCACCTTTGCGGTTTGCATTTTTCCTAGACACAATGTGTTGCTAATTACTTTGAGTTATGATCATGAAGTGGTTACAAGAATCTTTTCTTGATCTGCACATGAGCATTTTAAATCAAATCTTGATGTTTTAGTTACTATATACGAGTGACTATTTAGTAAAAATACATGTCTTTGCAAAATTATATGATCCTGTATGGGGATAGTTGGCACCTGTGCCGAAAGGTCAGAGAAGTTGGTGACTTGATAACAAGAGAGCCAATGAATAAAACTCCGATAACTACGATTTTAAGGTAGCTAAGTTTCTTATCTTGGCTAGTTGTAGGCGACAAGCAATTTAAAATCCAAAAATCATGATTCGTCGAATCATGCTCTAATCTTTGAGCTACGTACTTATTTGTTTCAATTGAATTTATTGTTGAGGTATCCTAAAAGAGAAGAACCTTTCCTCTCCCAACCATTTTTTGTTAAGAATATGTGAGAGTGTGTTTGTCTCTATAAGAATAATGCCTTTTGAAATGTAAAATGAAAGAAAAGAGATATCATTATTGGGATTTTAAATAAAATAATCTTTTAATTTTTTATTTATTTATGAAAAAAATAATAACAATGAGAACTGTTAACCTTTTTACTCCTAAAATCCACATTTACATTATGCTCGTAACTTCAATTAGTTACGTCAATCACAAAAGAAGAATGCAAAAAGCAAAACAATAAGTTTGGAAAGATAAGCCTAAAAGCATAATTTTAAATATAATAAATGCCACTATGCATTGTATTCAAATGGTGGCTGATCGTGCATGCTTGTTTACGTTTGAAAGATCGGTCATACAATTTTCGTTTTTATCCATTGATATCGAATGATTTGTTAATCTTCAACAGCACAACATCAAGTCACTAGTTAAGAGCATGGAAAAATGGGTACTTTACGGGGAAATTTTCAAGTTTTTTTATTAGACATTTCCTCCCGGATTTTCTGTGGTTGAAGTGTTGGTGGGAAAAACCTACCAGCTAAACTGCCAACCACAAATGCTGTGCTATGTCACATGGGGGATCTGGTCAAAGAGGATAAAATAAAAAACCCAAACACAAGGAGAAACCCAAAAACACTTTAATAAATTCTTGAAATGTACCACTCAATATTACTAGATTTTGTGCAATCATCTTGGACACATTTTGGGCTTTTCTCGAAGTGCAAAACACAGAAAAGTCTGGCAACACGTGGTTGTCAAATGCATGTTGTCCGATTCTCCCACCATTTTACACCACCCCCATTAACTCCACTAGTGCTGTTTAAGTCTTTATTTTTTCCTTTCCTGACTTTTTCTTGCTTTACTCTTCACTCTTTAGTGAGAGAAAGAACTGCAAGAATCACATATAGAACTTGCCATGAAATGGGATTTTAGTGGAGATTGGAGAAATTAGTAGAAGGATGTGTTTATAGTTTGTAAAAGTGTGCTTGTATTTTTTTTCTTTTTACTGTTTAACTGGAGTTAGATTAGTCCCAGTTGGAAAATTTCTTGAAATGGGTGGTGAACACCTGGACTGGTTACCAGTTGGTTGGAAAGTTTGTTTGAAGGTTCGGAGTAATGGGAGGAAAGACAAGGTAAATTTGTTAAAGGTTCTGTGATTTGGCTATTTGGCTCCTGTAATAATTTTCTTGGGCTGCTTATCTCAGTCCAGATTTATGTTGTTTTATGATTGTTATTTATTGAACTACTTGTGGTTGATTGGTGGTCATTTGATGCACTGAATATTGTAGAAAGGGGAGTAATCTGTGGGTTTGTTTGGATTGTTGTCTGCATGCTGGTAAAAACTTCTCATTTTGATGTTTGGGATAGATCAAAACTTAGTTTTTGTGATAAAAGAGGGATTTGGGAAGCTTTTCTGTTTAAAAAAATGAAATACTGTGGTATATACAGTTGTAGTTCTGGTTTATTTACTTTAGGGAAAAAAGGGAGGCTAGGGAGAATATTTAGGGTTATGGAAAGCTGGAATATATCTATAAGGCTGGACTATAAGGGCTTTGTTTATTTTTTCTTGAGTTCTTGTAGACTCAAAAATGGAGTTGAAAAAACTGGCTTGCTTTGACATTTGAAATCAAAGGAATCTTAATCATTTTGAGTTCAATTTTAATTCTTGCATATTGACGGACATGCATGAACTACCTCAATGAAGTTTGTTGTATCCAAACATCTGGAAATCATATTCTGACAGTAGTGTTAAATATGACGTAATTTCAGAAAAATGTGTTGTTATCATTACTAGACATAGTAGGGTATATATATACTAAGCAGATAGACACCACAATTAGTATTTGTGATGTTTTGCTCCCACTTTTTAGCAAAAAATGCATCAGCAACATTTTGCTTGTGAAAATCGCCTGTTGCTATTTTCAATTTGGGTGATGATACCCGGGTTGCAAGTGTAATACATAAGTTGTGGTTTCATATTGATTGCGAAGAGTTGAACGAATCAACTCGTGTTGGAGTTGGACTTCTAGTTGTAATTTTGTTACCTTAAATGATGTCTAATTTCTGTTTCTGATTATTGCCTTTGGATTTGCTCTAGTACTATGTGAATCCCTCAAATGGCCTCAGATTCAACTCCAAGCCGGATGTGCTTCGTTATCTCAAATGTTCTGGAAAAGATCGGAAGTTCAAGGAGCTGAGCAAGGTGAATGCCTGCAAGAACACTGCTATAATTGCTTGTCGGAATCAAGTTAGTTTAACCTTGACTATTTGCTATTTCGTCTAGGACAAGTATTACGTCTGGTAGGATACAGCATACATCTTTCATTGTGCTTTTTCCATATGTGGGAGCCATCTAAGACGTGGTGGACCCACAGTAATCTCACATTATAAAGGGGTATGCCTCTTAGAATTTTGTTACACCAATGTTTCCTACATTACAAGTAGTTTTTATTGTTGCAACATTGTAGATCGAAATCAAAACAACTGTTGCTGAAAAATTACCTCCAGGATGGATTAAGGAAATCAGAACAAAAAAGAAGGGTAGCAAGACCAGGAGCGACCCGGTACTGATTCCGTAATTACCTTTACATTCTCATTTGATTTTGGTTTTCACTACATTCTATTTTATCCTGCTCTCTTGCAGATCATTGGTTTTCTGAAACTGCTTGTTTTGCTGTCTGCTTTTCCTGCATATTGCTTGCTTTCTTTGGCTCAAAGTCCATTCTTTTTTTTTCCCCTCTTCTTCTCTCTCTCTCCCCTTAATTTTCTCTGTGGTTCTTGCAGTATTACATTGATCCTGTTAGTGGACGTTACTTCCGCTCTATGCAAGAAGTCTTCCGCTACCTTGAATCTAAGGGTCCAGGAAAGGCCAAGGCCAAGCTAAATGACAAAGGTCATAGCAGTGTCGAGTTGGGAGATCATTCTCAATCAGTAAGTAGGCCTCTTATGCATTTGTTTTCTTTATTATGTTTATTTCATGGATTCTTTGCATTCTCTAACTTTACTTTTTGGTTTTGCTTGGTTAATCCACAGTCATTTGCTGAAGTTAAAGGACAGACGTTGATTTACAAGAGAGCAGATAAAAATTTAACAGGGAGTGAAAGCGTAAAGTCAGGTGTTGAGGCTGTCCTTGTACATTGTATTCCACTGCATGCATATATTTCTTGTCTGCATAAAGCTCCAAAATTGCTGGCTAATCTGTAATTATTATTGGATGCAATAAAGATTTTATTTTCACCTTTTAAAATGGGGTTTTTTTGGCATTTTTTCCTTCTGCTTCTCTGGTAATTCAATGGCTCTGACATGGTGGAATTCTCTTTAGAGGCTGAAAAACAATTACAAAAAGTTTCACCTTTCATTTGTACAATTGCTCATTCAATGAATGGTGATGCCTTTAGACACTGAATAGCTAATTTATTTTTTAAGACTATGACAAGGATCCGATTGTCATGGGCTTTTACATGATTGAAATTGTAAGATTTCTTGCAATCAGGGCTGAAGCTCGCAAGTGGCATAAAAGCTGCTGCCCTGAAGAGTGTGAATATGCCAGAGGACGGTGATTTGGAGCAAAGAGAAGAAGATGATTGTCTAGCTATTGAGCTTTCTGATAAGCTACAGCTGGCGAACAGACCTAAACAACATGCTGATAGAACAAGGGAAATTAAGAAATTGGCCTACAACAAAGTAGATAAAAGTGCAGACAAGGATCAGAGGTTAAAACCAGGTGAAGAAATGCATCTTGGGTGTAACTCATACACAATATTGTCTTCCAATCCCTCCACATTTGCACTGTTCTATGAATGGCTGTTAAAGGATGCATTACTAGTTTATGAATGTGATCACATCAAACTTTTCCTTCAGTGTGCTGTAAAAACAGAACTTTTAGATCCAACAAAATGAGAAATATGTGCCTCAGTTATAATTCACAAAGATTTGGCAGGCAATCTGATTTAGAAACTTCATAATGTGCTTCATATTCTTTCTGCTGAACTGATGTACAATATCCCAGTGGTATAAATTGCATTGGCAGGCTCAAAAGTTGCTGTGTTAAAAAAGGTAGATATGCCTGAAGAGAACGTAATGGAACAAAGAGAGAGGGGAAATGAGTCTGTGGCTGGGGACCTTCCAAATAAGCTACCGGACGTAAATGGAAAGGAATTGCATAAAGGTGGAAGAAGGCAAAGTATGAGATTGGCTGACGGTAAACTAAAGGATAACGCCATTAAAGATCAATCCTTACAGTCAGGTGCATAAATTTAAGAAAGATTGATTATGTTCAAATAGATAATATTCAAACTGAAATTCTAATCGTGAGAAGTTGGTTGGTGTGTTGTTTTTGCAGGCTCAGGCAGTGCTGTGGAGAAAAATATTAACATGCCAGAGATGAATGGTTTGGAGCAAATAGTAGAGGAGAATAATTCCACTGGAGAAGCTCAACAGCAGCAAAATCTAGCACCTGGAAAGAAGCGAAAAAACTTGGGTAGAAAATGGCCAAGTGACTTACCTCGTAGAACTTCAAAAAGACTCGCTCGTGTGGAAGTTGATCCATCGATGGAGGTAAAGCCAAGCCACAAAGCTGGAGAAGAAGATAATTCCACCAAAAGTATTGGTAAAACTGGACCGTCGGATGAGCTGAAGATTGATAGCACGGTAATATCTGTTAGTTTCAGCGACTCAAACGAGCATCCTTCAAAATGCAGAAGAGAAAATCCAACCAACAACAAGCAGAAAAAGCCCTCAACTCCTGTTAATCTTTCTTCTCTTGAAGAGCAAAAAGATGCTAAGGAAGCTGAAAAGCACGAAAAACAGCCCGACTCCTCTTTAAAGGATCTACTGATGGATCCATGCATCGAATTTGCAATCAAAACTCTCACTGGTGCAATTCCAATTGAAGATTTGAACAAAGTTGGCGAAAGTCCAGTGTCCTCTTTGGCTTCGCCTAATCAAACTTCAGCTTCCTCTTCTACATTGCCTCCCGGAGATATTTGGGCCGACCCTTGCTTTGAATTTGCTGTCAAGATGCTAACCAGTGAGATGCCTGTGGAGGATGGTTCACAGCTTCAGATTTCATTCCAGCAGCCTCTCAGCTCACCGGGAACCAGTGGATGCAACAGCCTAGGGTTCAGGTTGGATAACATCTACCCTTCAAATTATTCACATAGCCAATTTGATGATATAAAGAAGCCCTGTACGGGGCAACAAGGTGTAAGAGATCATGGTAGCTCACAGAACTTTGTTGGTACCAGCTTTTCCCCAGACCATTGAAGGGCGAAATGGTAACTTCATGTAGGAAGTTTTTGTGATATGTGACTTAGTTTGTGTACTTTGTAGAGTTGGTTGTGTGCAGAAAGTGTACAATGGGATTTTCAGAATTCATCTTGTGACTTTCTGCAGCAGCTTACTACTCTTTCAAGTGCTGTAAAATTCTAACTTAGTGGTAGTTTTCTTTTGCCTTTGTATATTTTTGTGCCATCCCTTGCTCGGCTCAAGTAGTCTAGTTGGCTATATATTTCTCCAACTCTGTTATATCATCCAGTTGGTACGTATTCGACTGAATTATGTGTTGTAAATAAATTCGCAGCAGGATATACCAATATGCAAATCAAATTATGAGAAATTAATTCAGATAATCACAATTGAAGTAGTACGTGTGTTTTATTAATATGAAATTTAAATAAAGCATGCGATATCATATTTAATACACATAACATGCGT
>JACGDI010004532.1:44319-90450 GCA_014898725.1 Jacaranda copaia
GAAATATACATCAAATTCAAGGCAAATCAGAATTTAAGCAATAATTTATTTAGATGCGAGTCTAGGAAAAGCCAAAATTCATATATCAAACGAGGTAATAAAATCAATAAAGCATGTTGTCAGTTTTATCTAAAGTAAATATCAAATTTAAAAATAAACTTATTTTAAGAATTTTGTATCGTAACAGAATCAATCAGACAATCAAATCACAGAGAAATTTGGTTTACCTTGAAGAAATGAGCGCCCCGACTCACCAGTGCAATAGGTACAGCGCAACTCCTTCCAGGATGAGATGGTCCAAAATGATCAGGTGCACTCCTTCTCGTTCACCTTGAAAAGTACTCAATCACCAAATAAGAATGAAATAGGTGTATATATCTAAATTTGGGACAGGGAATACTTTTGGAAAGAGAAGGGAAAGATTCTTGAGAGAGAGCAAGAAAGTAGGCAGAAGCAGGATGCTTAGGCGTGTTGAGAGGCAAATGCTGTGTGTTTGAAGACTGCCAAATACAGTCTATTTATAAGTGGAATTAGGGTTATAGTCCGCCAGTTAATGGCCTCTAACACGTCATCCAACCAATGATATTCTACCACGTTAACCACACACATCCATCAGTATCACGTCACATGTCCCACACATGTCACACATCCATCAGTATGATGCCACATGTCCCATGTCCTTCTGCCAAATCCTACTTAATCTCTATCAATCCGACCAAATCTTATCTTAATCTTCAAAGATTTGATTCAGTCTAATCGAATTAGATTAATCCAACGGGTTTTGATCGAGTCAACCCTTATTTGATTGGATTATCTTCATCCAATCCAAGTTAAGTTCACTTCAGATTGAATTTGTCCCAAAAAGATAAGATTGAGACTGAGACATTCACCCTAATGCTCGGACCCAGACCTGGACCGGCCAACGGGGGCAACACGCTTGTGGTCCACTCATATAAACCCCTTAAAGAACACTTTATTAAGTATTCTTACTTGAGTTCAATATAAACTAGTTCACACTAGTTTATAGAACCAATGTGGGACAAGTGAAGGGTTGGAATAATCCTTCAACTCTTCCACTTGATTTTATAATGTTCAAGTAAGTCTCCACTTTATCAAGCATTTCATGTGAGACAACTCAACAAGAAACACTTCACCAATTCCTTCCTCTATTGCACCACCACAATTAATCTTTGGATCCCGATAATAATTGGCATCTATCCAAAGTTAATTAACAATTAATTATACTAATTATGCCAATTACAATATTATGAACTAATAGATAATTTATTATAATGTCAGTATTTTATTTTATGATATTATTATATTCTACATAATGTGATATAATCAGTTATTCAATCAGTATATATTCAATCAAATTATGAACTGATACATTAGATATTAAGACATCATTATTTTACTTGATGACATAATCGTATGTTTGCATAATGTGAAATTTGCTTCTTGTGGGGCCCAACATAAGAAAGGAAAAGAGGAAACAATTTGAGGATCAATAAAAAATTCATTGATACACCAAATTGGTTTGTGCTATTTCCACATTAAATCTTAACTCTATGTTTGGATTACATAATCAAAAGTTTCCTTGTTAGAAGTGTTCATTTATAAGTTGGCTATTGGTAAGATGATAATCACTTTTGCATTGTCTGAATTTAAAGGTTGGTACCAGAGGTATTCAAATTCAATCCAATTCAAAAAAAAAAAAAATCAATAAATCGATCAAAATTAAACTTTTTTTAATTAAATTGGATTTTTTTAAAAAACTAATTGGATTGGATTATATAGATTTTGATTTTAATCTCAAAAACCGATTCAATCCAAATCGAACCCAAATTTATATACTAATAATATAAAAAATATATATTTTAATTGTAAAATACACAAAGACGTTAAAATAAACTAAACATAGAATTTTTTCACTTTCAAAGATAATATACATAGAAATAATTAATGTGGACTTATAACTTTATAGTTGTGTATTCTTATATAATTTAACTTAATTCCACAAGATTAATGTGATATAATAGCTAAATAAAATTAACAAATTAATTTATTAAATTAGTTTAGTTATCAATAATAACTTGTCAAATATTTCAATTAAAAATTTAAATTGAAAAATTGAATTAATTGATCCAATACAAATCGATTTAAAATGAATTAGATTAAATCGAATTTACAATAAAAATATAATCGATCTAAACCAATCAAATATACATTATATAGTTTGAATTAATTAGTTTTTTTGTTCCAAAATCGATCCAAATCGAACCGCAAACACCCTTAGTTGGCACAAATGCTCAAAATTAAATTATTTATAAAATAATTTGAAAATCTATAATTATACAGAAATAATTCTAATGTTGTACTTCTTAGAATTTAAGCAAGCAATACTCTAATTAATAAAATAACAAAAATTGTGCATATGCAAAAACGACGGCGTATTAACGCACCGGAAACGGCATAAGTATTTGGCTTTTCCCGCCAAATCCACTTCTTGACAACAGCTCCGTTCTGCTTCAGCCTTCAACTCTCCCAGTTATCAAAACCTAATTTCATAAATTAATACCGCAAAAAGAAATTTTGGGAATTTGGTTATAATTTCATTTTCTGAGAACACACAAAGAGATGCAAATCCAGGTGAAGTGCAGTTGTGGAGAAGGCAACTGCCCGGAATGGGCAATTGTGGAGCTTCAGGGGGTCGTTGAAGCCCAGCCCTCATTCCAGGACCGCCTTCAAAACCTCCAGATCGGCGTTCTCTGCCGCCCTTCTTCTCAGGTTTTCTACATTTTCACTCTAATACCGTTAATGGGGCAATTTTTCTTTCTTTTACAAAGAATTAGAGGGGATCTTTTTATTTTTTGTTTTTATTTGTATGTTTATTCTTTCGGTGTTTGTAGGAGTGGGTAGGTTTTCAGAGAAGTTTACGCATTTATCGTTGCTTGAAGTGTTCCTTTTCTTTTCTTTTTTGGGTTTTCAGGAAAATTACACATTTACAGTTGGGTACCATGAGCTGACAGGGACAAAAGTGAGGCTAAAGAAGCCGATTTTAGTGTTGAAGAAGATTAAACTCCAGAATGAAGACGAGGAGGGTGCAGGTGATGCAAGTTCTACGAGGGTGGAATTGGATGTAATTGGGATAATTCACCACAGGATTTTGTTCAAGACCAGGCCTAAAGCTCTTATATCTAGTAAGGATACATCTGATCATTTGCAAGGAATTATCAATCAAGATATTATTTGCTTTGAATATAAAAAGGTCATAGTTGCTCCTTTTTGCAATTTGTCAAATATGTCATGAAATTTGCTAGCAAATGCGTAATCTGAAAATCTGGTTGATTACTGATGCTAGGTTTATGTGACAAGTTTAGAATGAATAGTCTAAATCCACAACTCAGAAAAATGTGGAAATGGGATTGAGGTTCTCTCTCTCTCCCCCTATTTGCAGTCTACTTTTGGCTTGAATGCTTGGTAAATCTATTTTAGGATTGGCATTTATTGCTCATTGTACTCAAATTAAAGTTGGGTTGAAGGTCCTGCAATAGAATTGTATCCATGGGGTTCCAGCTTTGAGCACTCATATAATGCATCTAAAGATATGGGAAAAAGCTTCAGAAATGAGATGGCAATGATGAGAGTTGAATTCCATTTCAAGAAAAGCTTAAGGGACAGTCTCATAGGTTGGTGGATTCAACACAAGGTCTAGAAATTTTCACCTTTAGACTATCTAATGCACAAAGTGATATTTTGTTGATGGTGTTGAAGTGTAGCAGAGATGATCTAGTCAGCTAGTGCCTTAGCAAGAGATTTAATCCGAAGAGAAAGGAATTGGTCATTCAATTTTCTATGATGCAATATTAGCTCATAGAGATCAGTGGAAATAAGGACAAACACCCTGGCTTAAGGGTGTCCTTCAACAGTCATGCCTGTAACACTCTTGCATATTGATTATGATGAGGATATAACCATCTTTGGGTCAAAACTGTATTCATTCTTGCTACTTTTCGTTTTAAGGCTTTGGTTTTTAACTTTTTGCTGACAATAACTTGCAGAGGTGTATTCATGGTTTGATTCGTTGCAGGGCCTCAACCAACTATGAAAGAAAAAGTCGGTGCACCCAGTTCCATAGTGCCACAATAATTGGGTCAAGATATTTGTGAAAAACCTGAGGGATGTGAATCATGGAAAGAGAGAATGGCAAGAGTTTATGCCTTGAAACAATCTACATGTTACTAGTGGATCTAATGATTTTTGCCTGAAGGCTGCTGTCTCAACATGAGTTGTTTTGTAAAAATATGTTTCGTTAGCTTATATGAAGTTTTATGTTGAGTGTTGCGTTCTTACAGTCTCGAATAACCTTATTTTTAATGGAAGAGAAGTGCTTTGACAAAAACATTTAAACAAGTCTATCACAATCTACAATTTGTTATTGAAGGAATCAGAAACCAAAGAGTTAATTAAGATAAGATTTGAGTAGAAGAAAAAAAAGCCAAAATTTGAACTAGAACTTCAACTTAGGAAACAATAAAATTAGTTTTTGCTCCTTGTTATGTGAAATATTGGAACAAAAACATGCATCAACTAGCATAACATGATCCTATTCTAAAAGAAAGTTTCCACCATATGATAGTTGAAAAACAAGTTTCTGAAATGTGAATGATCCCACGCTTCCTTTGAAGCAGCTATAATCATCATTTGGTATTGTAAGTATACCTAAAAAGTATTTCATGGTAATTGCACATGGGGTGAAACGCAGATAAGAAAGGCAAGTTTCACAAATAACTTCAACTTTGTTGTAAGAAAAATTTTCAAATTATATAGATCCAACGTCAAATCATATAGCATCCAGCTGATCCTTGATTTACGTAAAAGTTGCACAAAGGGCATGGTAGTATGTATAAAATCACTTCTAAACAACACTAGATCCAGCACGAAGCCTCAGAGTTTCAGTTCTCTTACTTCTCTCCATAGCATCTACCAGCCAGTTTACACTTTCTTTTATCCCCAACCTGCAGTAAAATCCCAAATTGATCACATGTCACTCTGGGGAAAATCTTGCCATTGGCTGTATGGAGAGTTGGGACCCCTGAACCCAAATGGCTCTAAATTGACATGAACAGAGAAATTAAAATCCATTTGCTTACCCATCCAAAGCTGAAACAGCTTGAAATGTATAAACTTGCTCATCCAATTTCTTGAGGTCCAGATATTGAGCAAGTTCATCGGTTGATACAGCTTCTTCAAGATCCTGTGAATGACACAAGAAAATAGAAGCACTCATTCACTAACATTATAAATGAAATAAACATGCCACCAACTTCTTTCTATCTAGACAATCCTTGTACAGGACAGAAGAAACACATTACCTGCTTGTTTGCTAATATTAGCAGAGGAGCCCCTTGCAAATCCTCATGCCGTAGAATCTTTTCTGCAAACCAGAGAGGAGTTGGGGTAGCATTAGAACATAAATTTAGACAGTATACTAAAACACTAGTGGCTTTGATAAGAATTATTGTTTTTGTTTTTGTTTTTGTTTTTGTTTTTTTTTTTTGCGTGGGGCGGGGTAGGGTGGGGTGGGGTGTTTGGGGTTTTGAGGGGTAACTGGTAAGGAATTATGATTGCTAGTTCACACACTTCCTGAGAGTTTACCAAGTGCAGATTTTGAATCTTCAAAACGGGACGGACAAGTAGCATCAACAACATAAATCACAGCATGTGCCTCTTCATAATATTTTTCCCAAATGGAGCGAAGACCAGGCTGACGAAAGTTAAGTCTTGCATCAGCATAAATTTCTCAGAATGATACAAACAGGGCTACGAATTTCATTATCTAATATGAAATAAATTGAAGACATGACTCTGCCAAAAGTCAGAGGGAATTATAAAGTTATGTTTGACCACTTAGCAAAGAAGTCCAGAGCACATTCCAAACCTGACCTCCCAGGTCCCAGAACACAAGTTTTGTACTTGACACTTCAACACGACCAATATTCAGTCCTACTGTTGGAACAATTCGGTCTGGAGGAAGGCCTTCCAAGTTTGAGTACTGTGACTTCAACTTCTCCAGCAATGTCTGCAATTCATGTCTTGCTCAAAACGAAGATTTGGAACTAAAAGCAAACCTGTTTGACTTTCATTATAGATAAGGAAGCATGTAGAATAATAGAAGAAAAGCAAAAGAGAAACATAAATGGAAGTTAATGCTAAATTTTATATAATGACCACCAAATACAAGCTAGAAAAAACTTAACATAGAGCAAGGAGAGCTCCTTCCAGGAGACAGAGTATAATGAGTATAATTGTCCACATGGAGTTTTGGATGACAGATGACAGAGGTAGCATTTTTAGCACTCTCATTGAATTCATAAGACAAAAGTCAGCTCAGGCAAAAATTTCATTCGGTTTCAAAATGTTAATACCTTGTATAGACTTTCCAAGTTAAAGATTGTAGACGGCACTATTTAGGTACTGTAGCTTAACCATAGACAGTGGAAGATAAAATTTTAATCATTTTTTATGTGCACAAATCTTCAATTCCATGGCAGTTTGCATGCTAGATTCACAATACAAGCAATGAGCATTATTAAAATTTGTCACTTATAAACAAAAGTACACTGCTAAAAGCAGACATTATTCCGTTGTTTTGCCTAATGCCTATCTTCCAATAGCATATCAACTTCATCAAATTATGGATCTAATAAATAGCAAGACAGAAACAAAACATGAAGCGAATGTTGTCAAAAGAGATAGTTGAGCATATTACTGTTTTTCCAGCCTTGTCAATTCCAAGAATAAGAACATGAAACTCCATCTTGCTGAACATGTACTTCCATAGTCCATAAAATAGTGAAAACATCTGTCCCTACACCTGCTTTCTATATTTCTATCTATTGTGAAGCCTTCTGTCCGTAAACTAAGAATTCAATACCCTGCAATCACACAAATGCACAATAAGTAGCATATGTAAATATAGATAAGACAGAAATAGCAATTTTAATGTTGTAACAGGATTAGAGTGGAAGGACAACCAGTTGTGCCATCAGATCTACCCTTAATATCATATTGAGGTATGCAGCCAAGTGTAGAAGTCACAAAACGTAATTTGTGATTCATGAAACTAGTATTACTCCACCCAAAAAAATGTTAAATTTATACTAACAAATTTCTACAACTGAGGTAATGAAAGACTGTATATTATGTAGCATGTAGTTAGCACAATTCATCAAGTGTATGAGGTAGTATGAATTTACATTTAACAGGCTACATTCCAATAACAGCAGCTCTAATGATGTGAAATCAAAATTACCATATCAGTTCTTATTTATACAGTCAATTTTATGCAAATCTCTTCACCCTCCTCAAGGACGCTAAACTATTTCGGCTCTTCAGGAAAATACAGATCAAAATGCTGAATTGAAATAAGCCTTCAGACCATGCGCCATTATTTTTAATATATTTTTTTCCCCAAAAACCCATGATTTCTAAACATCCAACAACCATTGACTGAAAAGAAAAGGCAAAAATTAAAAATCACAGCCGCATATGAACACTAAATCAAGAAAAATAGAAAAAAGCGTCTGTATATAGTACCACTACCATATGATCAAGATCTCAACTTTTTTACACCCAATAGAAATCGACCCACGATTCAAAACAATTAAAAGAATTATAAAACTTGAAAGCACTCAATTCAGTCATTTTGAAACATGATCGAAACACCAGGATCAAGAAATTCAAGAAATGCGAAGGCAATTTGCTCTATCATAAATCAAATCACGCAATTCCCTATCATTCATAGAAGAATATATCAAAATTTGGGGCATGCAATGAAAAATAGGAAAGTAAAAGATACTCGCGTGTGTGCTGGTGGTAGTAGGAGTGAATTGAAGCGCTCCCCCAAAAGATGTTTGTGTTTTTGCCCTTTACAATACGTTCTCTGAACTCAAGATTTGTATCCCATTTTTCTTGTCCGCAAGACCAGATGCCTATAATGCCCTTGGACCTTTTGACCCAGAAGTCCGAACCCACAGGGTCTAGCCCGACCACAAGATTAAATAATTAGAAGTAGGGACGTAATCATATTAAGTGAAATTTGAAGGAGATTTTCAAATTCAAACTCAAAATATATATAATGCTTTAGTTCAAATTTGAACTCAACAAGCTAAATACTTTGAGTTCAATCTCAAAGTAATTACGAGCTCAAACTCAAAGCAGTTGTTAAATAATCTTTAAATAATTGCGAGTTTTAATTCAAAATAAATTAATAATAAAATATTATATATTTATTAATATAATAAAAAATAATATTAAATTATTCATTAACTTACAAATTTTAAGTCTAAATATAATCAATTTGAAATAGGGAACAAGTTTAATTCAATTTAAGTTTGATTTAAATTAATCTCAATTTGCTAGTAAGATTAACGAAATCGATTCAACTTGTTTTTACTCCTAAATGAAAAGATATATAAATTTACAAGAGATATAATTATGCAAACTAGGCACACATTTATACAATTGAATTTAAACATGATTTGATAAAATTTATAAAATAGGTTGCAATTTGAGTTTCTTTGCAAACATATATTCTCATTTATTTTAATCAATTGAATATTATTATTTAAGATTTTGACATAAGTCATTTTATAATATGTTTAGTATAAGAAGGCTGACGATTTTATCAATTACCCTTTTTAATTTGATTATATTAAATGAATGAAATACATTACACTCAATTCAAATTTATTTTACGTATTTTTGTGCATTCCAAATCTGGATAGTCCGATTGAACCCGACCGAGCCACAAAAATTTGTACGGGTCAACTGGTATTCTCGTCATTCATCCCAACAGCCAGGGCAATTCTGGGAAGCGAATAAAATCCCGCGAATAACCAGCAGAATAGAAAGGCCTCATAATTATGATATCTCAAGCACGCGACAAGCAGTAATAAGAACTCAAGAAAAATTCTACCTTTTCTTCTCTCAGGTATAAAAGTTTCTATTCTTTGTTTGGAATCAATTTCTTGTTATATGATCTACAGTTTTGCCTTCTGGAAATTGTGGGTTTTTTCACATCGTCTTGCCATTTGAATTTCCCACGTCATCATTCTTGGGAAAAGAATGCGTTGTTCATAAGAATCATAACCTTGAGTTGTTTTCAGGATAAATTTTGATTATTTGACCCAATTTATTGGTTAATGAATTTATGTAAGTTTTTGTGGCCAGAATCTTGTTTCAATGAGGGCTCTTTTGGGTTTCGTTTTAATTTTGCTTTTTGACGGTTGTGCAATTCAATTTGAGGGAAATCTGGGCACTTCGATTTTCATTCTTGACATGAGTCAATCTATAATAGATGAAATTAAACGGCGGTAAGATGTCGATGAAATGCAGAAAAATAATCTTTTATGGACTTCATGCTAAAGTTAGTTATTTTCTGTTGTAGAATGTCTTCTCAGGCTCGACTATATGATGTAATGTGTATATGTGTTTCTTGTTACAGTGTAGCCCGCCTTCGTCCATTTCTGAGTGCATTTGGGGATACAAAAGGATCATCCGATTGCTGTTATGAATAAGTAATTTCTTCATCGTTCTTTGTTTGTGGCCAATGTTGTCAGATATATTTCGTGCTTGTGACATTTCTCATCACGGAGATGGAATTAGGTGTTGAAAACAAAAACGGCACTGAAGATTTGATTTATTTCTAAACTTTTTTGATTTCTCTTGCATGTCATAAACCCATCATCCTCTCTTTGAAAGAAGGCATGTGAGGCTGTGCCAACTAACAGTAAGAATTTTAGAGTATGGTCAAATGGTGAACGTGGTGGCTTCGTGCTTCCAAAATAATTTATTGAAATCATTAAAATTTCATAGGACTATATTATATAGACTTCTTGTAGTTCAGTGTATTTTTAGTTATGATGATATTTGTGTTTTCTTAACAAATGGAGTCTTTTTCTATGCGCATGACTTTCAGTTTGCTGATATGAAGTTTTAAGCTCGCATCAAAATTAAACTGATGCTGGGGAGTTATTTGGTATGCCAGGTCACGAGTGAGATGGGATGAAGCTAATTTGGGGGAAATCGAGGCAAATAAACCTGTGAGGCAGAAAATAACTGAACCAAAGACACCATATCATCCCATGATTGATGATGATGGTATGCTTACGAGTTTCTTTTATGTTTCCATATATTTTTTATCTTGACATATGTTTGTTTACTTTGGCAATGCTTTAGGAATTTCCTGATCCTTCTTGGTATTAGTCATGATTTATGATTCCATGCATAAAATCTGTTAATGTTTGATGATTCGCTATCTTTCTAGTGCTTTGTCATTATTCCTTCTCTCTATTTCATTATAGATAACCGGCCATGTAGAATTATGGCTAGAGGGCTAATTTTCCTTTTCTATTGATTAAACTTTTTTGGGACATGTAACTGAGGAAATCAGATGTTCTTTATCCCAAGAGAAAGCGAAAGAATCCTGGGGTCTCATCACATATAGAAATATTATAACCTTGAAAAGTTGGTTGAACCACTTTTAGTGTGACAAGTTTGGATATGTTTCATGCGTGTGAACCTAATTAGATTCATGGAAAAGTCTTTGCTGATATATTTTTGTTCCCTGGATCAAATCTCATATGAATAGTGTAACCTTAGTTCCTGAGTTATGTCATAGAGGAGCCTGCTTTCTTTGGTTTTTGCTTGTTTGGGCTTTTGATTAGTGCTTGCAGGAAGAGGTGGGGATGAGCATGGGAAGGATGTTGCACTTGTAAGATCATAAAAATGCGTCTTTTTAATAAATGATACTCAATTTCTTCAGAGATATTTTGCTGAGTTCTGAGAGTTTGGGCTCTTTAAGTCTTTTGGATTTTATGCTGCCAGACCTTCATCTAATTTTCATACCTTCAACTGTTAGGATCACTAATTATTTTTGGGTTGCGGGAGCTGGGGAAGTATTCTGTGAAACGACATCAATGCATCTTTACTGAGATCATGATGAATTTTTCTGAGATAAGAATGCTGAACATTGAGAGTTTGGGTTATTCCTTTTAAATGTCGTGATCTTGCAATTCTGCATCAAAGGTCCAGTCTGGCTACTATTTGCATCACCAATTATTGTGCATTTCCTACATGCACTTCTTTATTAAGGTTTAATTAGTTGTTGAAATCATTTAAAATTTGTGTAAACTAATTCATTATTGAATGTAGGATCATTGTCTCCTATTAGAGGATCTCCTATTAGACAAGGAAGTTTCGGGGATGGTTTTGAGAATGCAATAAATGCGGAAGCTATTCGTTCAGCATTGAATGATGTAGCTTCCTCTAGCAAAACTAACTCCCATCACTCTGGCTGGACTTCATCCGAAGATGAACCAGATGGAATGGAACAAGATGAAGAAGGTTAGTCTCGTCTGTTTTTAAGTTGTTCAGTTTCGTATGCATGTCTTGTCAGAATCAGATATTATTATCCAAAGAACTTTATCAGTGATGTCCTAATGGAACCTCTCAGGTTCTGACTCGGGGAGACACAGGAGCTTTAGGGAGCATAGGAAAGCTCACTATGATGAGTTTCACAAGGTTAAAGAACTTCTCCGAAGGGGTTCCTTTATGGAAGATGAGTCTGATGAGGAGACCAAGGACGACGCCAAGAAGGATGAAAAGTGTGATTCATCTTCATCATCATCGATAACTGCTGGCGTCAAAGACATTGACATTGAGGGATCCTCAAAGCAAGCAAATGGATCTTAGTATCTGTTATGGACATCCTCGTATTGCTCCCTCCAATGTTGTCTTCACTGTGGTTTTGTCCCTATACTGGTATTCTGAAACTTGTCTATTTTAGTTTTGCAATTTGTACATAGGCATTTTAATGGACTTTAACTTTTGTAAGAAAACTTCCGTCAATTTGTTCTGGTTGTTCCAACACTATTACTTTGGCGCTGCTTCAATAAACGATGTCGTTAAGGCGTCCTATTCATGAGTCAATTGATGTCATGGCCCTTCAGATCACATGCTTCTTTCCCCTTTGGTCCTTTCACAAGATTAAAAAAAGAGTGCATTTTACACTATTAATCTAAAAGCTATAGCCATTAACATAGGTAAAATTTTACACTTTCTTATACTTTTGGCAGCATAAAGCATCTCACATAGTTGCATTCAAATTAATATGGTTGGGCTCCTATAAACCCCATAAATTGGTGAGCAGTCCTCAGTTAATTACATTTTTCTAGGTCAAAAGGATGGTGTTATCAGTAATTGCCCATCAAAGTATCTTGAATAATATAGAACAAAGCATTTTTATTCCTTTTTTTTTTTTTTGGCCTTTTTATGAAAGACCTTGTTTGGACACGTGGTTGTAGGCTACCTTCCACTAGACAAGGTACTTCAATTAATACGATGGTAAAAGCACTGCTTAATTCTATTGATATAATTCAATTTAGAGTAATCAAACATGTCTTACCCTATCTTTAATTTATGGCGGTGGTAATAATTCAAACCTTTTGTTTTATCACAGTTCGAAAATGCATTACATATTTAAGAGCAAAATCTGCATGACGGCAGCTGGCATGGTATTTGCTTGCACGTGTTTTGCTACAACTTTTTCTTACAAGTCACTCTCTTCCATTGTGCTTGATAGTACTACACCAAACAAGTCAATATGAAGCCATCTAATCTGAATGTTGGCCTTAAAGGAGTAGATTTTTTTTTTTTTTGAAAAAAAAAAGGTATTAAAGTATTATATAAATAAAATGATAGGAAAAAAATTAAAAGTACGTTTGCAAGGGTTCATTGAATTTTATTGATATTTTAATGTATATTCCTATTTTATATTGCATGCTCTAGACTTTAATTGCTTTTATTACTTTGTTAAATAACAATTATGTTATTTTTTGCATTCTAAAGTTTGGATGGAATGATATGATAAATGAAATGATTGATATTTTGCATCATAATCACAATAGCTTAAAGGTTATGAATTTGCAGTTTGTATTCTCTATTTCATTTTATATTTTATTTTTTATTATGATTTGAGAGATATATATTTATTTTATTTTATTTTTAATTAATTATTTTTATGAAGAAATATTTATATACTTAACACATATTCATAAAATAAAGGGTAAATAGCAGACAACCCCCCCTTCATGTATAGGCTCATGTGCACTTTGTCTTCCAACTATTGCTAGTGTGCGAAACGATTACCTAACTTTTGATAAATTGACTTAAATACCCTCTCGTTCCATTTTTCGATAAAATATCCACCAAAAATGTTGAAATATTTTGAGCATTTTGCACTTTACCTTCTCAACTTTAACAAAATTTGCATTTAACAAATCATTCTAAAATATCACACTTTTATCATTAATTTTTTATTTTTATAGAATAAAGTGAAATGTTTTATAAAAAATATTATCACACACTAATCACTTGTCAATATATGGAAAGTTAAATTAGTTTGAACTATCATATAATTTTATATTATATTTTACGTGATTTATATAAACAAGATGAATAAAACTCATTTTAAAATTATATCCTAATTGATTTTTATATTAATATAATAGTATGCATATTTGTTAGCAAATGGTATTTAAATATTTTTAAGTTAAATAGAGTAATAAATGAAAGAGATAATGTTGATATTAAGATATACATTATTTGTTGTTAACTAGTGTCACATATCTTATTCTTATTCAAATTAAAACCTTATCACTTACACTCTTAATTAAACAATTAAGCACAAATTTATAAGTACTCCATAACAATCATTTGGTAATAAAACCCTAAAGTTAATTTTTAATTATCTTACACACATCAATTTAGAAAAATTTTAATCATTAAATTGGTTTATACATTTCAAATAACTCAAATTGACTGAACATGTTAAGAAATAAACGGTAACAACTTTTGACAAATTGTTTTACTTTATTCCATCAAAATAATAATTTAATGCTAAAAATAATATTTTAAAGTACTTTAGGCAGCTAAATGTAATTTTTTTAAAACAACAAGGGGCAAAGTGCAACAATTTTAAAATATATCATCGAAAAATGGAACAAGGGGGTATTCAAACACATTTAGCAAAGGTTGAGTAATCGATCTGCACACTTTTAATGGTTGGGGCACAAAATGCAAATGACCCTATACATTGGGGGATTGTTTGTTATTTACCCTAAAATAAAATATTAGATGAAATATAAAATGGAAAAGTGAACTCAAACTGAAATTTGCAGCTTTTAAGCTAATGCGGTTATAACACAGACAACCTTGAGAATAGGGATGTAATCGAGTTGAGTCGAGCTAAGTTTAATATGAGAAAAAATTTCAAGCTAACTTGAAAGACACATATGAGGCTCGAACTCGGGTCGACTCGACTCGATAAAACTCGAACTGTCGAATGAATTGTAAAGAGCTAGAAAACTTGAGCTTGAGTTCAAACTCAAAATAAAAATTTAGTAATATATTATATTTTTATTGTTAAAATAAAAAATAACATTAAATTATAGATCGGCTTGCGAGCCTCAAATTTATATATAAACGACTCGAGATTAGCTCAAGATAGAACTTAAACCCAATTCAACTCGACTCAATCTCGAAACAACTTGAATTTGGCTCATGAGACTCGCGAGATGGCTCGACTCATTTGAAATCCTATTTGAGAATAGTGGTTTTTAACTTCCTAATTGTTGTGCCAAACGCCCCCTAAGAGAGCTCAGCATGTGATCACTCGCATCCATCTGTTTGTTGCTTTCTTAGAGTGGTAAATGGGTTTTTACGATTACTTTAAGCTAAAAAGGAGTCAGCTTAACTTCAACTTCCCTCTAATTTTTTGTATGATTTTGGGTTAATTTCATGCACCAATTTTCGTTGTACTCAAAATAAGTTTGTGAGTTGTTAAACGTGTATGTGAAAATATTAAAAAATTTAATATAAACATAAATAAATATAATCGATCGATTCATAATTTTATTTTAATAATACATAATTGGATAATATCTTACGATATACTTAACTTTAAATTATTATTCTATTATTATTTAAAATTAATTAATGAAATATTCATTTTAGAACTTTAAAAGTTCGAGTGCATGTCACGATTTAAAATCAAATATCGACTTATTGATTCACTTGACAAATTTTTTGCAAAAAAATTCAAGTAAAACTTAAAGCATGATATAAGTATCTTATAATTATATTGATTGTTATGTTCTACATTATTATTGTACCAACTAGCTAAAAATTCTTAATTAAGGTGGAAAATATCTAATTCAAGATCACTACAAATTAATGACTTTGATAATGACAATGACAACTATCATAACATCCTCGCAATGTGCCTTATAACCATCTCGTCAACAGCTAATTGGCAAGAAAAAGATTAAACAACCAACCACGTGTGCATGTCGAGTGAAAAGATGCGTAATAAAAATATCAACGATTTTTTACTAGAAATATGTAGGAAAAAACAAAAAACAAAAAACAGAAAACAAAAACAAATTCAAACTTACCTTGGATGCTTCTTACTATTATTGCAATCATTAGTATTTTTAATTATTCTACGTGACATAAAATATATCATTTTCATACCAATTTTTATCTAAACATTTTTCAAGGGTATACTGAAATTTTTACTAATTTAGTACATCTAATTATTGAGGGGTCATTTTAATAAGGTGCTCATGCAATACAATAAGATTCTCTTCGTCCCATCTTATAAATTTGTAATATTTCAGATAAGTTGACCTGAAATTCAATGTTAGTTATTCTTGTATTTTATTTTTTTTTGTTTGATTTGACTATAAAAAGTTATAGGTAAACACATATCAAGCATTTTTATCGATTTATTTATATTGTAGGTTGAATTTTTTTTTTTTTACACCTTACTTCACTCAAATTTCTGAATTAAAAATTACTATTACAAGTTGGAGATCTATTTTCGACACGTCACTTGAATTGAATTTTTGAGTAGAAAATTATCAATAAACCCCCTTTTTTCATATATAAACCACATCATCAAGTAAAGAGAACCATGATTTAGTACCAACCAAAATTAAATAAGTTGAACAAGAATTCAAGAAAAATAGAAAAGAAGTTTAGCTAAACACCAAACTAGGTATTAACACATACATTATCAACACACTAACTTTAAAAAGAAAAAGAAAAGTAAAAAGTTAAAAAAAAGAGCACACACTAATTAAAGAGAACAAAGATCTTTTTCTCAAGGACATCAAAGATGGTCTTTCTCATCTTCATCTCTATCATCTCTCTTGTTCTGAAATTGTGGGACCACCTGATTAATAAAAATCATTAATTAGCAATTAATACTGTATAACTGTAATAATTATTTAGGCTATTTTAGTATCCAGCCCAAAAAAGAAAAATATCCAGCCCACTTCCTATTAATTAATTAATCAAATTTATTTACATAGGTAGCTCTTGGGTTAATTTTTTTCTTGAATTATTTTAAATTGGATGGGACCTAAATAATGTCACAGTCTAAACAAAAATTGATCCATCCATACTTGTGCGTGTGTGACAGACCAAAGGATATAGTGAGACAAACCTGATCTTGTGAAGATTTTTGGCATGATAAAATTCTGGTCTTTTTGTCTGCCCTCCCACTTGATGCTACAATATCTACAAATTTTTCTTAGTTAATTATATATTACAAAAGAGAGAGAGAGAGAGAGAGAGAGAAGAAATTAAATTTACAAAAAAAAGTAACTTATAGAATGATTCAAGTAATAGTAAATACCCGCATATAATAAAATTTTTTTGGGTGAAAAAAATAAAAGATTGTTTGGTTACGATATTATTATATACAATTTTGAAAAATAACATAACAATTGAAAGATATAAATATGTATATTTTATTGTTGTCACTAGTTTTAATTTTAAAGTATTTTGTTTTGAAATAATATGTTTGGAAAAAGATAAGATGTAGTTTTAAGAAATATTTACTTTTATCTTGAGAGAGTAAAAATATGACATTGGAAATGATTCCAAACATTCCCCAAACTATCTCAAGGCATATTCCATAGTTTTATCTTTTAATTTTTCTTAAAACCCATCCAAACAAAGATGTACCAACAATCCCTCTAAATTGTGAAGTAAACCCTAAATTAATTATGTTAGCTTAATTCACCATTATATTCCCTTTACAAAATATATAATTCTAATCATAATTAAATTTATTATTAAATATGATATTGTCACTCGAGATGATTATATTAAGTCAAATTCTCCATATCTAATAACATCAAGCTGACATAATTTTTACACTTATACCGTGAGATTTGAGGTCGGATCTTAGATATACATATGTGTGTAAAATAAAATAAAATAAATAAATTTGAACGCCATCATATTTTAAAAAAATACATTATTTAATTTTTTAAAATATTAATTTTCGTGCGTATGTCAAATACATATGGTAATTTTTTCACCTGAAGTCGAGTGCCTTCTTCGTCTCTCCTTCCACAAATCCTCCGTCGACTCCGACGTGTCGGGTAAATAACGGTCAAGAGGAGGGCGGAAATGACCGTTACTTTCAAACATGGATTGAACAAATGAAGCCTCCATAGAATTCAAGAAATGTACGTGCCTCTCGTTTGTCCAATGCCAATCCGATCTCCTCACTTTCTGGGTGTTTTTGGCCATCAGCCACCGCGTGGAGAAAAATCGCCGCCGCTGACTGGTTGTTTCGGATGGAATAGAGCGTTGCTGGTGGGGGGTCGTCTTTTGCTGCATTAAGATGCCCCCCGGGCTTTTATATATAGAAGGTGGCTGTTTGGCTCTGTCAGCATTTTTCTGCCTGTTCTAACTACTAGCCATCTTTGAGAGTACCATCCCTATTGTACTCTCCCTCTCTTGTTGGCGCGTACCGAACACTTTTTTTTTTTGGTTGCCCCTTTTTGGTATGTTAAATATTTTATAAGAGTTTCCATGCCTAAAAATAAAAATAAAAATGTATTTGTTGATTGACTTCTTTAGTATTGGAAAAGTATATTTTCCAAAATATATGTATTTTGTTGTCAAAAATAATTATTGTGGAGATAATAAATTATTACTGAAATTATGTATATCTTGAATATTAATTTCACATTGATATGTAATAAAATATTCTTATATCATAAACCTATAATTGCTAAACCAATAAAACACTTAACATTAATAATCTTGCACATGTAATTTAGTGGTTTATGAAGTTAAAACAAATTATTTCTTCATTTTCCTTTTTATGTTTGAACACTAAAATTTTGACGTTCGGTTTTAATTTTTTTTTAAAAAAAAATTAGGGTAAGGGGACTGGCCCCAATTTAATTTGAATACCTTACGCGGTCTCAAATTCACTCCTAATTTAGGATTATGAATAGTGCAACCAAAATTGCTTCAACCCAGCATCGCCCCTATTAAGGTCACAAGCTCGCGCAACTGAGATTTAATTTTACTTACTAGTTTATCATTTCAAAATGAGGTTTTTTTTAAATTATTTTTTTACAAAAATATACTTTATATGTTAACATCCTTCCTCACAAATAAACTCCATAACTTTTTAATGCAAGCTTTTTACACATTTTATTAAACTTATTTTCAATGGTTAAATTTCAAAATTCGTCTAAAAATCACAAACTACAAAATCCAAAATGAGTCAAAGACCAAAAGAACTTCAAAATACCCAAATAGCAGCGCGTGCGGAACACTAACGTGGTGGTGCAAGTATGGGAAAAGCAGGAGCAGGTGAAAATATCTGAGCTTAAGAGATTAATTCTGGAGATATTTTGTTGTGGTGTGCGACACCTTGAATAATTCTTCCTTGGAAGATGGAAAAAATAAGAACAATTTCTTCTCTTTCTTTCTTTATTTTTCTTTTTCTTTTTTGGATTTTTGGTTTCCATGAAAAAAATCTAAGACCCTTTATAAAAGAGAGATTGTGATGTTACCCAGTCATAATTATTTTATCTTATGTATAAGGTTATCCAATTGATCGTATTTTCTTTATTTACTGATTATCATGTCACGCCGCCTCAATATCCATAAATTTTAGTTATTACAATACTAATATTAATTATTTTGATAATTAATAGAATATTAAGATAATATTTGATAATAAATTGTATATTTTGTATTATGTGTTTTAAGATAATGAATTTTGAGACTGAAATTGGGGAATATGAAATTATTTTGGGGATTTTTTTTGTTTTTTTATACACGCGCCCGCACATCACTAAGTCATTCAGACTCGAAATTCTGACATTTCACATTATGTGGTAGACTTATGTTCCAGGGCCATGGACCGCTCATCAGTTCTATTGGGAAATATGATAAATGTTTGTTTATATTTTGAAAAATAGTTAGAAAATTATTTTGAAAAGTTTTAGTATATTTGTTTGTGATTTGGGAGGAAATATTTTTTATTGTAGCAGTTAAATCAATGCTTTTTTTATTGAATTTTTAGAGTAAAAATAAAATTAAGTAATTTTTTTGTAGTAATAATAATAAAATATATTTGATATGTATATGACATATATGTGTGTGTGTATTAGAAAAACGGAAAGTTTTGGAGATAATTGAGGATAGAATAGGGTATTTTGGGAAACTTAATTTGATATTTTAGAGAGAAAAAGAATATATATTTGATTATATTTTGACAAAATAAAATTATTTTGCTAAAATGCAACCAAACATAGTCTTCATTTTTTATATACAGTATAATGAACAAAAATGTAATGTTAACAACAACCATATTAAATAACATGTGATATTTAGTATGATTAATATAAATCCATATATATAAACAATTTCTAGTTTAGAAGGTTGAAGATATGATATACAGTCGCTTACATATTTTATCAATTTTCTCCATTATATTTTGACCATATTATTTATATTTTGTCATTTTATAGTGAGTGAGAAAGTCATTTTTAAACTGAAAAATAAAATTAAAATTGATAGTTTAAAATTTGGTATGGCATAATCTAACATTCTAGTATTAGTAATTTTGTTAATTTTCAAACCTTGAACTTACTCGACTCATTAGTTTTAATTTCCTAAATTCTTGGGTGACTTTGATAATATATTTTTGAAAATTGATGTTAGGGTGATAAAATTCTTTGAAACTTGAATTTTAAGAGATTTTATCTTTTGAAAAATAGAATAAAACCATGTCTAGATAAAAACAAATTATTATTAAAAATATTAATAATTTCAAATTATTACATCAATAAAACACACAAACATATATCTTCCTATCATTGTTTTAATGTTCACATATATCTTTTAGTTATTATAGCACTATAATAATATGTATAATAATATAAAACTTTGATATATGTATATGATGCTATAATCGAACAAAAATTTACATGAAAATAGTAAATTTTTTCTCTTAAAATAAAATTAAATATTTTTTTATTTTTCACACATTCCTTAAGATTAAACCACTATTGAAAAATAAATTTTCAAAACACTTTTTTTCCCAGAACATCTCAAAATATATAAAATTAAATATTCTCAAACTATTTGAGTAAAGCCATCAAGTGATTAATTGTTCTGATGACATTACCCTCATACTTGTATATGCAAGTTTCAAGATTTGAATCTTAATGAACTTTTGATGCGTATACATGTATAAATTCAGAAGAAAAAAGTTTTTCTTTCAAAAAAAAATAAAATTATTTGGCTATATAAAGCCCTTAGGTTATGTTTCAAAGTTTGTTAAATAAAGATGTTTTGATATTTCTTCTATGTCCAGTTGTTATGGCCCAAATGACATCTATTTCTCTTATTATGAAAAAGGTGTTGTATTCATCTTAAAATGAGCTTATTGTGCATTTTATGTACATTGTGTGTAGTTTATACTTTAATTTATATGATTTAAAAATAAAAAAAATATTAATTTATTGAAAAAATGATAAAATTGTCATTTATAATGCCCTTTCTTTCTCCAAAAAAAAAATATTTCTTCTATTTCAAAATCTATTTTCAGAAGCTAGCCTAGCTCTCAACTTTAGGGGCGGGTGATTTCAACATTGAAGGAGTAGGTCACGTAACAAAAGTTAAGAAGTTATTGCGGCTTTAAGAGTTTGTGGTACAATATAGGCAATAATAATACATACGATAGAATTTCTATTTCACCAACTGGGCGACATTTTTCGCTTTTATGCCAGTTTCTGTCCTCTTCAAAGGTACAATTATTTGAATTTCGATAGTTGTATGAAAAGATATGTTTATTGGATCTACAAAATTAAATTGCAAATGAAAATTGGACTATCTGATTATCTAAAGCTAATATTGATGGCAAAAGCACGAGAAAAATAAATGAAGAAATTACAAGAAAATTGGCCTGCACGTTGATGGGGGAAATTTTTTTTAAAGACTTAAATACTTCTATTCATATTCAATTTCTCAAGAATGTCCCAAGACCCGCTTCCCTTTAATACAAGTCGACTTGATCACTCGATCCGTATCCATAAATAGGAACCATTTGGTCCTCCATTCTTGCCACGTGCTAGTCAGAGATGATGACCTCTTTAAGTCAGATAATGTTTAGTCAACTCAACCATCAACTATAAATACTCTATTATCTAATACTTGGGGATCATCTAATAACATCTATACCCTACCTTTACTTCTCATATTTTTACCTACCAACCTCTAGAACTCGTGACTAACTTTACTTGGTTGTCCAATAAATACTCATTCGAGTTCTCATCACTGGTCGACCTCTGGACTAGTTATAAATACACTGATGTTATTTCTTGCGACATTACACTTAAAAGAACTTAAGAAGTGTATTGAATTCCAAAAAATCCATGTAACATAAATATTTTCTTCAAAAGTTAATTAATTATTTTAAATCATTCCGTAAAAAAAAAAAAAACTAGATGTATTTATATCCATCAATTAATATTATTTTAATATAAAAAAATAATATATAATAACGTAAAAGATTAATATTACACAATTAAATATGCGGAAGAAATCACCTTTCTATCAAAATTGGTTGTTGTTGGCACGCAATCCCTGTATGCATAACCGTAGATTACCACGCGAAATAATAATGTTAATTGGATTATAAATAATAAAGTACACGATTTTTTATATAGTATAGATAAAAAAAATAACTTATTTAATATCAATGGAGCCATTTTTTAAATTTAATTGAAATAAATGGTACAATTGATAGTTGAAAATTTGATGCAGTATAGTGTAACCGTTATTTTAAATATGTAAATTATTTTTTTATAATAGATAAAATCAAGTATAACTTCATTTAAACGCATTCTCTAATTTTACTGTCAAACTATATTCTTCTAAAACATGTCAAAATAAAACTAAATATTACATAATATTCTAGTATTTATTCTTATAGGAACCTAAAATTTGTTGTAACATCTCCTTCAAGTTCTAATGGTATTTGACAAGGACTTAGCACCACAAGAGATGCCCACTTTCAGAAAACTTGGGTCATTCCCTAATTTTTTTTCCATAAAAGCTGCCAAATTATTATAAGCCATCGCATGGGTAAAAAAGACAAAAGGAAGAGACAAAGAGATTTAAGGATAAGATTCCGCGGTTGGGTTCATCAATGGAATAGCAAAACCCCAAAAAGAGAATGTTTGATAAATTATAAATTATTTAGAATTATAAATTGTATTTAATTAATTTTTTATGAACAAATTTAATTTATCTTTAAAATACACTCTTGCACCAAAATCTTCTATCACATTTCTATTTGCGCTCACGTAATATGGTTAGAAATGTTAGATGAAGACCTAGCTAGCGAACATATTTAAATACTTAAGTCGCCACAAATATATATATATACACACACTGTGTGATAGTGAGATAGATCATGTGAAATCAATCACGTTTATTATTTGTGTTTCGTTGTATAAACTTGAGTGTTCTAATAGCATGTGGTAAACTAATTCTAATTTGTATCCTAAATTAAGGGCCCATTAGGTTTTATTTTTATTCTCATTTTTTATTTTCATTATTTTTAAAATTTAAAAAGATAGTTAGCGAAAAAAAAGTTGAAAATGAGTTTGTGTTTAAATAGATTGTTGGAAAAGTAATTATTATGTTTGGTTTAGTAGATGTAGATTGAGAGATATAATAATAATGAATTAGATAAAGAAGATATATAGATTATTGAGAGAAGATATAAAAATTATTGAATAATATATTTTAAAAATAAAAATAAAAATATATAAAAAGTAATGTATTTTAATTTTTAAATAGTAAAAAATATATAAAAATAAAGTTTGAAAATAAAAATAAATGGGCCCTAATTTTTCAATCATATTCACAATTAGAGTCTAGACTAGGAGTTGTGTACCTGTGTCCTACTTGCATTAGAAGCGGTCAAGCAGACTTATTGTGGGAAGAAAATAATTAAATGTGGGTTGTCTAAAAAAAATTAACTCGGGTACAGGAACGATCTCTACCATTAATATCTAAATATATACATAAGAACATTTTTTCTAAAAAATATATATCTATTTGCATGCCTATACAAATACTAAATATGCACACTTTCATTAAATAATACGATGATCATTGCTAGGCCCCTCAAATGCGAAAATCTAAATTATTATAGAATAAATTCAAATAAAGCCTTAGTGCTCGTTTTCGTTTTATTTTTAAACATCATTTTGATTTTCAAGAGAAAATAAAAATATTTTTTTCTATTTTTATAAATATTTTTATTAATAGCATATTTTTTTCAAATACAGTCTTTACTTTCTCTTATTTTTACATTTTATTTTCTCTTATTCTCGTTTGCATAATTTTTAATACAAACACGATAATATTCAAATACAGCTCATTTTCAACCTGACAGAATTATTTTATTTTAAATAAATATTAAAATAATATTATTTCAAAATTACTGTTATAATTAATTTTTTACTATTTATTTTCATTAAAAAATAAAAATACCTAAAGAAAAAAAACCAAATAAACGGCTTCTGAAGGTTTGGTGAAAAAAATTGCAGATATTTGTCCAAAAGTTAGTCAAACTCCTGGGCCCTCTCTGCGCCTTCAGTAGTTGTCTTGTTGGGCTTGATTTGCCTACTTTACCCATGCAACAATTATGACTACCAATAGATTGAACAGAAACAGATTTAACTACATACGAGTTGAACATGATTGATTAATTATAGCCGAATATGTAGCGCTATTTTAATTTGGGGCTTGTTTGTTTATAAATTTTTAATTCATTTTTCAACTTCTAAAATTTAAACAAACAATCAATAAATTTTTTCTAATCTCACTCCCAAAATATAAAATTTATCTCCAAAAAATCCTTATTATTCATACTCCCAACACATTCCCCAAAGTTCCAATTAATTATCTCATCGCTACAAATTTATACACATAATACCACTCATATAATTTATATATACACACATATATAAATAATTTTAAATACTTATTTCACCCACAAACCCAACAAAAAATTCATTAATACGACATTTTGTTCTCCCAAAATACAAACAAATAAATCATTTTTTCCCAATTTATTTTTTACATATCTACCAAAATACATACAAACAATCATCACATTCCTCAATCCTACTATAAAAATTCATTCCCCCGAAAACTTTTGGGAAAATGCCCCAATTCTCATCCAAACAAAGCCTTAATTTCTTGCTATTTAAAATTTCTTTTGTTCTTTTAACAAATGAGGCCTATTTCATTGGACAAAACCGAAACTCCATCAAAATATATATGAATTTTCATCTACTTTTATAATAATTTAATTGACAAAGTAATAATTCCATCAAAATATGTTGAGTACTCAACTAGACTAACAACATTGCCCCCACACTTTATATATGTGAAATTTGGAATTTAAATTCTTGATGCACATATAAATTAAAAAAGAAAAAAAGAAATACATCAAAATATGGATTTCTATCTGCTTTCATAATAGTTGTTAGTTCATTATAAATTATTATTCATTATTAAAAATTTATTGTTTATTGTTATAGTTATTGATGATTCATATTTATGATCTAATGATGAATATTATCAAACTACTCAATTTTCTTTTCTTACATTTGGATTAATTAAATACTAAAAATGCAAAAATGCAAAAAAAAAATATGTATTGAAATTATCTTTAACAAAATTCATAAAATTCCAAGAAAAGAATTTTCATTTATCATACAAAAAGTTACATATAACCAAGAAATTAAATTCCATTTTTTGACAAGCCCAAATTGGATTTGAATATTGGAGCAAATCTTTTTCTTGCTGCTTTAATGGGCTGCACTTTGTTTTCCTGAATTGAGGATTGCAAGGGCTTTTTGTCCTTGAATGGATCAAATTCAATGGAATTTATCCATAATCACATGTGGATGGTCCTCAAATTTGCTTCTCTATGCCCAATGAAATGTTAGCATGAGTCAATATTTGCAGTCGATTGATTCTTGAATACATGATTTAAGACTTTTGAAAGCAACATAGAAAGAATCTCCCGTTCTTAGCTCGTCAAAATGAGTTCTGATGCTAGAGCATCCCCACTCTACATAGGATTGTGCGACATAGGTTTGAATTTCTTCTTCTTCTTCTTTTTTCATAATTTATATACACATTCACACTAAAGACTCGTTACAATTTGAATTTCGAACAGACGATATCACTAAACCAATTGACCACTTAATTGATTTATGTTTAAACTTTAGCATATTAATATTTAATTGCATTTTTTCTTTTTAATATATACACACGCACGCACATCAAAGATTCTTTAAGGCTCAAACCCTGAACATCATCCATACAAGTACAAGAGCAATGCGACTAGACTAATTGGCCACTCGACATAATAGAAACAGAAGTGTGTATGTGTGTTTGTGTGTATATGAACACGTACGCATAAAGAATCGAGGACTAGTTAGGTTTTTGACTCCAGACCTCACATATATAAGTATGAAGGCAATGTCACTAGATTGATTGATTTGTTGGGCTTTTTTTAAAATAAGGTATTTATTAAGAAAAACTTTAATGTTATGTTTGGATGGAAAGATTTGAAATTGAAGAAAAGATTTCAAATACTTCATGTTGAAATGATTATAAAAAATTTAAAATGAAAGTTTAATGATTTAAAATATATTGTGCAAAAAAATCATTTAAATAAGTTCAATGAATTCATTGTTATGGATTTGAATGATCAATTAGCCAAAAAATGCGCAGCATGATGTTGAATATCAAGATGCCAAAAAATTTATAATATCATTAAAACATAAAATTTATGGTAATTTTAATAATCAAAAATACAATTTTTGCAATTACTAAAATTTATAACCAGTAATAGGATTATAACTTTTTCATTAAATCAATATAAATTAATTTCACATGCACAAAAATTTATATACTGAATATATTGGTTGAGTTTTGCCTAATTGAAATTCATTATTCCTTTTAAATTTATTACAGCTTTTATAATAAGTAAACAAAATATCTACAAATTTAATTTCATATAAATGCATAAGTAAAAGTACTAAGCTAAAAATTTTATATCAATATTACTATCTATACTTTTAAAAAATTAAGCACCATTTTTGCTGTATTTTCCAGAATGTATCTTCCTAAAATATTCTACATCATCATATTTTTGTCTTTCTAACTATAACGTAAAGTAACAAACATTTTCAACCCATTAGTGTTATTATGTAATTCTACTACTATCATTTCATCATAAGTTTTTCTTTTTATTTATCTAAAAATTCAAATAAAAACATTGAACTATTAAAAAGTTATAGTATTATATAAAAAGTAAATAGATATTTTTATTTATTTTATATTATAAAAATTTCAACTTGTGCATGTCGTGTGCCAAAGTCACAAATATTTATTAAAAAAATAAAATAAAACTTTAGATATGTTTGTTTACAAATTATGTGTTTTGAATTATTTGTTTTAAAAGAATGAGTTTTGGGAGTGGGGTTGGAGAATGTGAAATTTGTATTGTGGAATGTGATGTATGTTTGTTTATAATTTGAGAATAGTAAGAAAATTATTTTGAAAAAATTAGTATATTTGTTTATATTTTGAGATGAGACAAATTCTATGTAGTAGTCAAATCGATGCCTTTTTGTTGGGTTTTGAGGGTATAAATAGATTTTAATAGTATTTTTTTATTATGATATAATAATAAAATATTATAATATGTAAATGTATGTATATGTAATTGATAATGATTGTGATATAAAAAATATGTGGTTTTTTGTTATTTGTCAATTAAATTACAAGGACAATCTGGCTATTTTAAAAACTCATTTTAAGAGAAAAGGAAGGCACATGTTTGATTACATTTGATCTATGAGAATATAGCGAAACATAGCCTTACATTTTCTGCTTTCTAAACAGCCTAAAAATCAGTACATTTTCTATTGTACAGAAAGTTCCTACTCCCTTACTCACAATTTTTTTCATTCGTATTTTATTGCCAAGAAATAAGACATGGCATTGAAGATAAACAACGGACTAGAAGATCTAAGGCCAACATTCTAACGGGGGAAAAAAGAGAGAGAGAGAGAGAGAAAAAAAAGCAGAATAAGCTGTATATGGGCATAGGCAACATATATCTGTTGCTGTATAGATCAGATTTTGGGTGTTGGGACCAATTGTCTGTGTGTGTTTGGATGAGGATAATTTTCTGCCCCACTTTTTGAGCCACATAAAAACTTGCTGGTCCTGCCCTTTTGGATGCCACCACATATCTAGTACTATCTAGAATGTGTGTATTGGAGAAAAAATCAAACAAGATAAAAAAGGGGTTTGTTGTTCTCTCAAGGCTCCATAATGGTCTATCATGGAGATTTTTTATCCAAAAAATGAAGGGTTTTTCTTTTTTTAAAAAAAGAAAATAATTGATGAAGGGGTTTACATTGAAAAAGTACTACAATATATTCAATATCTATTCCTCTAATATAAATATACAATACTTGGAATTTTTTGGGTTGATTAGACTCGATTTCCTCTATTTTAATCGTTCTTTTAATTTTCAACTACTCTCTCTTCCTTTATTTAATTCGACCTTCTGGAGGATCATTGAGCGGTACACATCTGATGTCTATAATGATTCATTTATGTTGTACGTCGAAAACATGTTTATTTTTAGCCGCGTCATTTTATCTTTGGATTGTGATTTACTGTATTATCTTCTCCAAAATATGGAACCATATCAGTACCACAAAGAATAAAAATGAATTTGATATGTCCGAATATTTTATTCTGATTTGTTATTTCACCTTAGATCACACTTTATGTGTGATCACATCAAATATTTGATCTATGTCAAATGTGTACTTAAGAAAACATTTATATAGTGTGATGTCTTATTTAACTAAAGGAAAGGAACAGTTTCGTACCTATTCGTCTTGTTTTAATTATCTTACACTTGACTAAACAAGCATACTTGACTTTTCTATAGGAAAAAAAGGCTGTGAACATGTATTTAGAGGGAAAATAAAGGAACTTAGCAGTTGTAATGGTTAAAATTTAGCTTATTCATTTATGGTAAGGAAACCGAGAAACCCTTCTAAGTAGCACTAATAGTACAACAAAAGAATTTGAATAAGGAGATAGCCTAATTGGGTCCAAGTTTATAACTAACAAGTTCAAATCTAGAAGTAGTTGAGAAAATTAGAATTAAATATTTGCAGGCTCAATTGATGATCAAACAAGCAACATTTTGTGTGTTAATAAGTTGAATATAGCAAGGGGGCCGCCCATGGACCAAACTCCACATTCAAAGCATGTGTCTATCAACACTCAAAAGAATTTTAGACTTATGAAATGATAAAGCAAAGAGATTTTTGTGTGTTTGTTTGATTGGTGGTTGTGGTTTGTTTAATTTTTTTAATTTTAATTTGCATTTTGTCGTATAGTTTATTTTAAAATGTATACAAAATACATATGGTTCGAATGAAATTGTTTATTTAAGAAAAATATTTTATACATATAACATATATGAGATGGCACCATTGATGATGCATGAATTTGTTAGTAAGGGATTATCCCACAAGGACGGTAAGTTTTGTTCTTTAATAAAAAAGTGCGAAAGTATTTTTTTTTTATTGGGTAAGATAGGTTTGAACGATCAATTTGATTTGTGATTGACCTAAAAATTTATTAATTTTTAACCCACAATTTATTTTTATTTTAAATACAATTAAAATTATAGAAAGCTCTGTTCGTAAATCGAGCTGTATCATTATCATTGTTTCTCTCAATTATTCAAACTCGATACGTATTAAAATGAACTCTCAAGTGTGAATAAATAAAAACTTCCTATGCAAACAAAACTCAAAATTCTAATCCAAATAAGGCTAGATTTGCATTTAAGGTGGGCTTTATTCTTACATGCAAATAAGATTGGAAACTTAGTTCTAATTCATCTTAAAATTACTTGCCAACTATGAATAGAGCACCTCCAAATTGAGGGTACTGAAAAAAACATTAATATAAATTGATTGTTCTATGAGTACTTAAATTTCAATTCAAACCTTCTATTTCTCTTTACGTTTTATTTTTTTATTTTATATGACATATGTATTAATTATTTTTTTTATAAAAATAATTAATTAAAAATTAAATAAACTTGATATGTATACATCACGCCAGAATATGAGATAATAAAGAAAATAGAAAAGATGATTCAAGCTGGATAAATTATATTTAAGTAAAATATTTTCCATATAACTTGAATTTCTTGAATTTGACTTGTAAAATTCAATTGACATATTAACTGAACAAGATAGAGATGAAATCACTATATATACATCATCATAATCATTTAAGCAATGAAAATTGACTAAATCATGTTCAAGTAAAGATTATTGGCTTTGGAATGCACTTAATTTTCTAAAATTTTGCATTGCAAAATCCAATTAACATAAAGCTAGACAGGCAAATAAAGCCCAAATTCCAAAAATCACTATTATTTGAATATGACCAAAACCAATTTTAAGGTTTTGTCAACAACTTCTAAATCAAATTCACAAAATCACCAAAAGTCAAAAATCAAAAACAGGAACAAAGAAATTCAGTTTCCATTGTGGGACACTGAAAAATCCTATTTAAATTATAAAAATATTTTGCTTTCATAAAGTCCAAATTAAATTATAGGAAATAATTATTATATATATATATATATATCTCTTATTAAGCGATCAATTAATTTAATAATATCAATTTCTCTTACAAAATTCCATGTCTGATGTTCAAAATTATTACATGCGTGCATAAATATTTTAAAAAAATATTTATCTCCTCCCAAAGATGGTCAAAGGGATAAATTCTCTAGATATTTCTTACACAAAAAATCAACACACAGAATTTCTATTTCACTTTAATTAATTTATTTATTAATTGACGAACAAAACAAGTCTTTAGAATTTTCTATCAATTCTTCCAGAATTCATTGAGCTGTTTGCCTCTATCCAATCAATTACTGCCACGTTTAAATACCCCACCAAAACTTTTTACTTTTCGTTCTCTTATTGCCCGTTCTTTTCTCTATCCCTTCAAGAAATTTCCACTTTTGCTCTCTTTCTCTCTCTCATTGTATTTATTCATAACCAGAACCTTCTAGAATTGCCATTCATTCTGCACTCTTTCTCTCTCTTTCTTGCGATTAGATCTGCGACAGAGATTTTTCGGCTGAATTAACGTTTTAAGTGTAATTTCTGCGTTTTGTGATCGTCTTTCATCTTTCTTTGTTTTGGATTATTGGAATTTGATGGTTTCGGTTTGGTTTAGGTGAGGGAGCTACATGGCTCCGCCTCCGGTGGATCGGAACGGTGGTGGCGAATCGACGGCCGGCGATACGCTGAGGTCTCTTCCGACGCCGTTTTTAACCAAAACTTATCAGCTTGTGGATGACCACGCCATCGATGACGTCATCTCGTGGAATGAAGACGGATCCACCTTTATCGTTTGGAATCCGACGGAGTTTGCTAGAGATTTGCTGCCGAAGTATTTCAAGCACAATAATTTCTCCAGTTTTGTTCGACAGCTGAATACTTATGTAAGCTTTCAATGATCGAATCCTTTAATTTATGGTAAAGGTTTGTGGTTTCGGTTATTGATTGAATTGTTTTGATGGATTCTTAGGGATTTAGGAAGGTTGTGCCTGATCGATGGGAGTTCTCGAATGAATGCTTTCGAAAAGGTGAGAAGAAGCTTTTGTGCGATATTCAGCGCCGGAAAATCGTGACATCATCATCGGCCTCGGTGGCGACGCCGTCTGCAGCCGTTGCGGTGCAACCTACTCCTGCTGCGCCTCCGCGCACAGTATCTCCATCGGACTCTGGCGAAGAGCAAGTAATCTCTTCCTCCAATTCCCCGGCCACAGGCCGCGAGTTCAGCGGTAGCACGGCGGAGCTGATTGGAGAAAACGAGAGGCTGAGAAAAGAAAACGTGCAGCTCAACAAAGAGTTGAGCCAAATGAAGAGTTTATGCAACAATATTTACGTTCTAATGTCGAATTACGCGAGTAACAACAACAATAACAGCAGCAACAATCACCAAGGCCATAGCTGTAAATTAATTTTGGCAGAAAATGCAGTGAAGCCGTTGGATCTGCTACCAATGACGAGATTTTGCGAAGAAATGCACACCGCCGTCGTTGCCGCGGCGGCGAAAGGCGGAGAAGAATGTAACATTAAATCGGCGGCGGAGGAAATAAGCGCGAGATTGTTCGGAGTCCCCATAGGCGTAAAACGCGGGAGGGAGGGCGAAGGTAGTTCGGGAGAGCATGAGATGGATTTGCAGCTCCAGCAACCGGGGGGTGACATTAAATCTGAGCCGTTCGATCAAGATAACAGCAGTGATGATCAGGAATCATCGTGGTTAACGCGGAGCAAGTCAAGAAATCAAAGGGTAATCAATTGATGGACGGCAGGTGAGGACAGCGGGAGGAATGGGAGTACTGCAGATGATTAGACCTCATAGAATATGATTAGATTAGTGTAGAAGGGTCCGTGTGTACGAGGAGAGGCACGTGCGAAACAGAGTCACGTGTCTCGATAACCTTTTGGAAGGCCCCTTTTTCAGGAAGGTTCCTAGTGTTTTTAATTTTCTACATATTATTTTTATTTTCATTTTAAATTGTTGATGGTCCAGCATGCATAACGAGTGAACCATTTTATACCATGTTGCATATATTAGGTGTATAATAAATTAACTATGAAGTATGAATGGATACATGTGTTATTTGTTGGTACGTTATGGTAGTACCAAAGAATGGCAGACCTGTGAGAGGCTCCTATTGGTGGAGAATAAAGTAAATATTGGATTTTGACTATTATCATCCTTGGATACCAGAATTCAAGGGCTCAAACACTCTTCTAAATCATTTTGATCCCAAGAATTATGCCACTATTATTATCTTGATGGAGGACTTCAAACTCTTCCTCTAGGAGGAGATGGAGGGATTGATGCATCCAAGAAACATTGGATAAATATGGTTTTTGTTAGGTATACATGGTGTGTGTGTCTGTTTGTATCATAAGAAGTTGAATTGAGTTCTATAATGAGATTTGAACAGACTTTCGAAAATAAATTAAAGTGAAATTTTTATGTACAACAGTTATTGTTGCATCTGAAATTTGGAATAGACTATTAATAATAAGTTGAAAAAAAAGTAAGATTTTAAAAGGTTCCAAAAAAAAAAAGAAAAAGAAATTAAGTCTTACAAAACAATATTCAGTCACGACAGCTGAAGGCTGTGCAAAATTTGTATTCAAATTAGTGCTAAAAACTATGGGTTTTGATGCTCCAAGTTTTGCAAATTCGCATGGTTTGATTGTGCGACGGCCTGCCGTTATTGACCACATGAGGTGTCCTAATCCATGGACGCCTTTCTTTCTAGCCTACCCTAGAAAAACTTACAAGGGTTTGAACTTTCCAAGGCGCCTGCTCAATTAGACTACTTTTTTCACTTCCCCTTCTCTTTTCTTCGCTTGGCGTACTGTTTGTATGCTGCAGTTGAATACTATTGACAAATAATAAAGTTTCGATGATATAGGAGTACAGATTTTCATGCCAAATGAATGACTTTTCCTAACCGTATGGGGGAACTCGTGGCAATTGCTAAATCATGTAATGGCTGGTCATATTCTTGCTTCATCCCAAGGTCATGCCTCTTTTGCCCGTTCCGACTTCCAATTAGTATTTACAGCTACGCACTATTTCTATGAAAGGGAAACCATCTAATAATGACATGATTTAACAATTGTCCTTTTGTGAGAACGAAGTTCAAAGTTGCAAAATGAGTGAGTCAAAAGGCCGACTTATGAGCTTGGCAAGTCGTTCAAATAACGCTTGATTCGAACCTAATTTTTTTTTAAATTTATTTATTTATTATGAAAACTCAAGTTTAGGTATTGGTTTTTAAAAGCTTGTGAGTTGAATTTATATTTAAAAAAATTAATATTAACTAGAAATTACATTTTTTTATCAATTTAAATACATTTTATACTCGAAATTTGAATGAAGTGGGATGATCAACGATATCAGATAAATAAATGGACCATTAATTATAGCGAGTACTTATATGATTAAATAAATGGGCCACCAATTGAGGCTCATGCACAATTTTTCATAAGGCCATGAAACCCTAGTGAGTCGAACCCCACTATTAAAGATATATGAGTTTAGTTGGGGTTCAAAACTTATCATTATTACACTTAACAAAAAATTACTTATACACATGGATATTCAAAAAAATACTTGTAATTTTACTCGTTGTCCAATTACCCTCTATTTTTTTCGTTTGGGGTACCCATAGGTAACCCATTAATAAGCATATGTATTTTTTTTTTAATTTTTTTTATTCTCACAAATCTTTGGTGGGTATAACACTTTTTTTATGATAACAATAATATTTAAGTGGTATTTAAAGTTTTAGTTCAAAATTTTTTGACATATAATGGGATTTAAATTTAAAATTGAAATGTAATATAATTAAATTCGATAGATTTTTAAACATTTAGTCGTAGTTTTCAAACTAAAACATCTTACATGCTTTAAGCACTTATTCAATATAATATGTGAAGTTTGTAGTCTTTTTTATTAGCTTTATTTAGGTAACATTTGATAATATTATATAAATTGAAAAATACATATTAATTTACTTTTAAATATAAAAAAATAAAAATTCATTATGGGTGCCCGTGGGTTACCCATTGCCAATGAGTTCACTATCTTATACCTAATAAAAAATGGATAATTTTAACCTTGGATAAAGGTAAAATTAACCAACCCATCTTAACCTATTCTTGAATGATCTATGGATACCCATTTACTAGGTCTAAATTCATCATAAATACTCTAATTACAAAACTATGAGGTATGCAATCTTTATTTTTCATTTCCCATGAGTTATTTTACAAAAAAATTCAAAACTCAATTCGGGAGGTTTTATTTCTTTTTTCTTTGTATAGGCATATGTACAAATTTAGAGTTTGTCACGATTCAAACACTAAATCTCACTTGTATAAATGTGATATATAATATTAGATTAATTAGTGACTTGACAATTTATAATGATTTCATTTTCACCCATATGTGTATGTAAATTTGAATTAAGATTTGACATATTTTGAATTAGAGGTCTAAATATGATTTTTACTATTATGTTGAATATGGCGTGAATTATTACAATAATTGGGTCTTGAGCACCCCTAGGTATCCACTTCTTGCCAACTTGTTCAATTTCGAGTACATATATCCTTTTGTCCTTCGGTTTAAGGTTGTTCAATCTTTTGCTTGGAAATATAGCGTCTACTTCAACATCGAGCCCAGTGCTCAAGGTACTTTCTTTGCACCCTCTTACCCTAAAAAGTAGGATACCCTACATTCTTAAACCGTAAATTATCTTTCGGCTAAGCTAATCATTGAGGGCATGAAATATTTTGTACAAACTGGAACCGAAGAACAGTGTTTGCGGGAAATTTGATGCTGGGTGGGTACCCAGTGGGAGGGGGCATCGCACTGGGATGCCACCCCTGCACCAAATAAACTAGTGTTTGCTCCTTCAACAGTGCCAATAAAGTGATAAAACACACATCATCCAAGAGAACTTCAACCAGAAAATGCAGGCATTAAAGTAAAACATAGAACAACAGACCAGATAAAACACTTGAAGAAGAATATTTAATAGATACTTCTGAAACATATAAAAGCCGAACTATATCACATATGTGTAACATAGGTGGTGGTCATTATGTTTGACTAGAATAGCAAACAGCAACTGCAACTTACTTCAGTTTTCATATGATTACTGCACTTGAAATTTATTTAACCTGCAAGAACGTCAGCATTCTACTCATCTTTGATCCCTTTCAAGAACTTCAGAACATGAAGCATCGTAGGCCGGTTGGCCGGGTTTTCAGACAGGCAAATCACAGCAATCTGCAATGTCTGAAGCATCATCTGCTTTGAATCTGCATCAAGAATGCTAGGATCAAGCACATCTACAGCTTGGCCGTTCTTGATCTTCAGGAACACCCATCCGACTAAATTCCCGCCTTCAATGTCTTTGAAATCTGGTCCCGTTGGCTCCTTCCCTGTTAACAATTCAAGCAGAATCACACCAAAACTATAGACATCTCCCCTTGTTGTGGATTTCCAGCTCTGGCCGTATTCGGGTGGGATGTACCCAAAAGTGCCAGCAATATCAGTACTCACATGAGTCTCACAGGCACTGATCAATCTTGCCAGCCCAAAATCAGCAACTTTTGGCTCAAAATCTTCATTCAGTAGGATGTTACTGGCCTTGATATCGCGGTGAATTATGTGGGGAATGAACCCATGATGAAGAAAAGCTAGCCCACGTGCAGCACCAACAGCAATTTTGAAGCGCTTGGCCCAATCTAAGACGCCAAGAGTCCCTGTCCGATTTCTCAGCCAGTGATCCAAGCTACCGTTGGCCATGTACTCATAGACAAGCACTTTCTCCTCACCATAAGAGCAGTAGCCGAGCAAAGGCACAAGATTTCTATGTTTCACCTTGCCTAGAGTTTCCATCTCAGCTAGAAATTCCCGTTGGCCTTGAGTTTTGGCTTGGCTCAGGTTCTTTACCGCAACGATCTTCCCATCGGGCAATGTGGCTTTGTAAACAGTTCCAAAGCCACCATCCCCTATTATGTTTCCCTTGCAAAAGTTGTTTGTCGCCTCAAGTATATCGACCAATGTCAATTTGAGGAGAGGCTGTTCAAACATGGCAATGTTGATGCTTAATGGCTCCTTCGATCTGCTGCTACTCAAGAAGTAGAGATTCTGATCATCTGAGCTATTATTATTCAACTTGCCATTTACAATGTCCTCAGGATCATTTCTGCTGCTTCTGTTAGCCCATAATCTTAGCACTATAATCACAGTAAGGATTATCAATATAGTTCCCACCACACCTGATGCCAATCCCCAGACATTTAGCAGAGGTGACTTTCTGCCAAAGCTCTTCAAAGGGCATCTTAGACCCAGAATTCGGCCGCACAAATCCCTGTTCCCAGCTAGTGAAGCTTTCGTCAGGTTCTTGCAAATCCCGTTTCTCGGAATAGGACCCTGTAGCTTGTTTTCTGCAAGATTCAAGAATAAAAGATTTGTAAGACCACAAACTTCATCAGGGATTCCTCCATCAAGCATATTCTTAGAGACATCAAGATACTCAAGCTGTGCAAGACTTCCAAGCTCAGTTGGAACTTCACCAGTAAAACCATTTCCATGAAGATCCAAGACTGTCAAATAGGATGTATTCCCCAATGATCTTGGCAAGTTCCCACTAAATGAATTGCTACTTAAATTCACAATTTCAACTCTCCAAACTATAGAGTCCTTGAATAGCTCATCGATATGACCCGAAAGCTTATTCTGCTGAGCATAAATCCCAACAAGATTTACCATTCTTGACAGTGCCACAGGAAGCTCACCGCTTAGCAAATTGGAGCTCAAGTCCAAATGAGTAAGCCCTAACGAGTTACCAAAACTGGGAGGAATTGAACCAGATAACATATTGGAAGATAAATTAAGTTTCACCAATCCATTTAATCGACCAAGGCTTTCTGGAATCTGACCTGTAAGCTGGTTACTCCCAAGATACAATCCTTGCAACTTAACCGAATCACCAAATTCAACTGGAATAGTACCAGTAAGCAAATTTCCAGACAAATCTAATGTCGTGAGATTGGATAAGCGTGCTAAAGACCTTGGTATCTCTCCAGAAAGCAAATTGTTGCTGAGAAGAAGATCCACCACAACCACACAATTCCCCAGTTCTTCAGGAATTGAGCCACTCAATCTGTTGTTAGAAAGATCATAGACACCATGATGCTGAACATAGCTAGAGTCAGGAATAACAGAAACCTGCTGAAAATACTTTGGACCTTTGGAAGGAATATTTCCAGACAGATTATTATATGAAAGAACAAGGCATTGTAGCTGAGGCAAATCAGCAACCTCTTCTGGTATGGACCCAATGAGCCTATTGTTGCCCAAATCCAAGGTTGTAAGAGCAGTGCAATTCCCAAGCTCAGTTGGAATATTCCCTTCAAGAAAGTTGGAGTTCAAATTCAGCACAGAAAGAGCAGGCAGCTTCCCAATCTCTTTGGGGATTCTACCAGTAATATGATTATCAGAAAGAACTATGCTTTCTAATAATGATGCAGGATTACCAATCTCCAGAGGAAGAGAACCTTCTAACTGATTATTTGCAGCAGAAAACTCAATCAAATTCAATGAACTCCAAAGGCTCACCGGAATAGAACCCGTAAAATTATTAGAATCCAACTCAAGAACCATCAATGGCAGCTCAGAAAAATAATCTGGAATAGAACCAAGAATCTGATTATCCAGCAACACCAACTGTGTCAAATTGCTACACTTTACAAAAGTTTCTTCAATACTCCCTTTGAGAAAATTATGGTCAAGCTCAATGGCTGCAAGCATAACAGCATTACACAACTCTTTAGGAATGTCACCAGTAAGTAAATTACTGCCCAAACTAATATGACTCAGCATTGAACAATTCCCAATCTCAGGTGGAACTTTCCCTGAAAATCGATTGTTCGAAAGCAATATTGAATCAACCTCCGTCCATTTTCCAAGCCAAGAAGGCAATGGACCTGAGAGCTGATTCTTTTCAGCAGAAAATGTCATCAAAGACAACTGGGACAGCTCCTCAGGCAAAACTCCGGAAAGAGAGTTGAAAGAAAGCAGCAACACTTTCAAGTTTCTGCATTTTCCAATCTCCGATGGTATAGAGCCATTAAGCTCGGCGTAAACAAGATTTAATATGGTAAGACTTTGCAGCTCTCCTATAAAGTTTGGGATTGAACAGTGCAATGGGTTGTAAGAAAGGTCGAGTTTGCTCAAAGATTTCAGCTTTGAGAAAGTTTCAGGTAAAGGGCCATTGAACAAACACGAAGGCGAAGAAAAAATTTCGAGATTGGACAGCTGGCCAATCTCCAGCGGAATCTCGCCGGTAAATTGGTTATCTCCGATGTAGAGTTCGGTGAGGGAGGTGAGTTTTCCGATCTCCGGCGATATTTTTCCAGAAAGAGAGTTATTTGAAACGTCAAATGAAGATAAAGATTGAAGCTCCGTAAAGAGATTCCAAGGTAAAGAGCCCGTAAGAAAATTATTCCCAAGAGCAAAAATCTGCAGCTGAGTCAAGTTTCCCAACTGGGGCGGGATACTCCCGGTCAGGGAATTCCCAGAAAGGTCAAGAGATTCGAGCTTTACCAAGTTTCCCAACTCCGGCGGGATTTTTCCGTTGAAGAAATTGGGGCCAAGCCTGAGAGTCTGCAGACGAATCAACTCACCTAGTTGGCTCGGCAGCTCCCCTGTCAAGTGATTATGGCCTAAGTCCAAGACTTTCAACCTGCTGAGCGAAGCTATATCCGGTGAAACTCCGCCATAGAACTGATTTGAAGAAAGATCCAGCACAATGAGACTGGTGAGAGAGAAGAGAGAACTCGACAGAGGACCCCTCAGTTCGCCAGAGAGAGTGTGAGTTGACAGAACAAGCGACGTGACTCGCTCTCCATTGCAAAACACTCCAGTCCAGTTGCAATGAGGAACAGAAGGATTCCATGAACTGAGATTTTCAGGGTTTTCAAGAGAATTCTTGAATGAAAGCAAAATCTCCCTTTCAGGGCTTTCAAATTTCTGCTCAAAAATGGCATTTGAGAACAAGACACTCAAGTGAAACACAAAGAAAACGCAATGCAGAAGCCCAGACGCCATTTTTCCCCTCAAGAAGCAGATGAGCAGAATGATCAAAACTTAAAAATGAAATCTTGGCTCAAGTTTTCCACATTTTTCTGATTTTGTTATAATGATTTCTTGAAAATTGAAAGCTGTGTTTAACAGTGGAGAGAGGGGAGAGAAAAGTACAGTTTGTTGGGAATATGAAGAGGGCGGCCATAGTATAAATATCGAAAATTATTTTCGAGATATGCAAAATTTATATATATTTTTATTTTGTCTTTCTACAGAGGAAGAGGCATTGGAGCCAATGGGGAGTTCGAACGTGGAGAGACGGCGTCGTTTCTGATCTTGCGTGGGGGTCCCCACTATCAATAAAGAACTTCCAAAAGAATACGAAAAGTGGATTTGGAGTTTTGTCAGAGCCTCTACTCCTCCCCCTAAGCCTTTAAGTTTTCATGATATCGATTCTTGGCTTCAGAAGCATCTCCTGTGTTTTGACTATAATGCCCTTGGAAACAGGCAATAACTTGTATGTAAGGATTTCTTTCTATTTTTACACAAAATCCAAACAGATCTTCTAGAGCTTGTTCTAGAGTTAACATGCACCCAAAAAATTGGGGGAAGGAAATCAAATATTACCCATGTGTTTCATAGTTTTATTTTGATACAACATTGTTATAAAGTTAAAAGAATAGAATTATTTGGATTTTATGTAAGTAAAATGGCAATCTGTTGTTCAATGTCGATTGATTTAATGACATCATTTTTATATTTATACATGTAAAGTTTTAAATTTAAACTCTAATGAACTCTAATTATATATGTATGGGTTAGGCGACTCTCATGAGGTCGATTTCATTTGTCCCTACTATTATAGTACTATGTGTTACACAAGGTACAAGTAAAATTAAAACTTAACGCCATTCTTATTTTCTTTTGATTTATCAATGATAGTTAATGTAATTAGGGTTCCTAATTCAATAACACCAAACACAAGGATTATGCTTGTTCGGGGGATTTAATCCAACTACTTACTTTATGAATTGGTGATAGCGATATACTATTTATATTTACATTCATGAAAGCACACTTATCTATTAAAAAGATTCATAAAGTGTCAAATTCCAACAATGTTACTCATTTTCTATCGAATTAAACCATGTGCTCCATGTTTTAGTGATGACTCTCATCAATTCATTCGAGTTTCAATCTTGCCAATGTACTTATAATTTAGTAATATTATTTTTTTTATAAATTTTCAAATTATGACAAAAAAGTGAAGAAAGTATGTAAGATTCAACAAAGCACAATAATCTTAACATAATTTAACAAGTTTGCTTTTTAACCAAGTGTGTCTAATCCACATAATATAATTCTTTTAAAATTCAACTATAGATAGTGATTTTTTTTCATTGAAAGGATAGATATTATAAAAGATAATCAAGTAATAAAGTGTAAACAATAAGTATAATATGAATGGAAAAATACTTTCATCTCAGCAAATAATTACAAGTTACAACACGAACAAAAATAAAATGATCTGAAGTGCTAATAAATCTAACAAGGAAAACTTTTTTTTTAAATAAATAAATGTAGTGAATTTGGTTTTAGGAAGAAGGGTTGTTTTGTAATTTTGTGGAAGAGTGGGTAGCTTGTTTAGAGGGAAATAGATTTTTGATGGGACTGGAGACTAAGAGGGTTGGCGTTGGGTGGGCCTGAAAACAGCCCCAGATTTCAGCTGTCTTTGAACAGGAAACAAACAAATGCTGCAGAATTTTTCGTGGCGAGTGCTACAATTGTTTTTCAGCTACCAAAAAGGGAATTACCATTTCTTGATTAGCGCTTTTGGCTTTGTGTTTTTGGAAAAAAATACTAAACTCGTTTAAGGTTTTCTTATGTTGTTTTGCCGAGGTTTAGTCGTTGTCTCTTCTTTGTGGATCAGATTTTCCAATATTATTTCTTGTTCTTGTCCAATGGCTCGTCAAATTTTAATCAAGTTATAGAAATCCGCGAGGCCATGCCAAGAGATTGTTTGTTTTTTGGGCGTTTGGTGCTATTTATTAGCAGCAATTGGTTTTGCTAATTTTGTCCGGAGGATTATTTGATATTCATCATGAAAAACTAAACTAGTCCCTAAAAAATTAAAGGCCCATAACTGTAGCTATCAATATACCATATTGAAATTTTAAAGGTAAAGGTGCCATTAATCGCCCCCTCATTTTAAGTTGCTGTTAAAATCAGTTTATCTAAATTGACCATCAATTAGTATCATTTTTTTTTTTGGTTTCTAGTGGAAGGGGCCTATCAAGGTAAAAAATGCAATAATCAAAATAAATGTTTACTATCAGGGGTGATTGAAAAATTCAAAATTGCAGTGGCAACCAAGTGGCAATAATATGGTCTATCAAATACACTACTAAATTATTCAATCATGCCCAATATCCAATTAATACAATATTGCCTATTGCCTAAATTCAATATCAAACGCCCCCTTTAATAAGAATGCCAAGACATTGTTAGATTAAGAGGATGTTCGGAAGAGCTAATAAGTTTTTCATAACACCTTATAATATATCTAAAAGTTCATAAGATGTTATAAAGTATATAATAATTTTTTTAAAGTTACAAGCTCTCAAGATAAGATTTTATGATTTTATAAGCTTTTTTCAAAGAAGTAAATAGTTTCTTAAATGTTTTTAAAATCTTAACAAACTGTTTGAAAATAATTATAAATTTATCATATCAACATATCTAAATATTTAAAAAAAATTATTTCAAAATAAGACGTGACATTTTATAGTTTTAAAAACATCTTATAATCAAAAAACATCGTATTAGATATAAAAGTTTATATAAGATTTTTTTTAAATAATCTTTGTTGAGGGCTTTCTAATTTTATTTAAACGTTGTTATAATCTCATATACCTTACGAGATATTTTTTGAAACTTCTAAAATATTAAAATTTTATTTTAAAAACAAGCTCTTGAAGTATTAAAGTAAAATAAGATCTTCGGACTTATAAGATGTAATTAACAAAAATCTTGTAATTAATATGATCCAAACTATAAGAATATTTTACAATTTTATGAATAAGTTAAGAACTTTTTACTTTTCAAAAGAACTTGTATCATTTTAAATATTGTATTTTAGAAATTTATAAGTTTATTTATTAAAAAAAAAATCAAATGCTTTGCAAATCCTGTAGACTATTGAACATTCTATAAAACAATTTGAAAAGCTTATTAACTCTTTCAAATGCCCTTTAAACATATTAAAAATGCTGAGAAACCATCCTACAACCAGGAATAGTATTTTCTTTTATCGTTTTATTTTATAACAGTGAATCACTTATAATAATAAGTCAAAGTATTTTCTTTAAAATTCAATTCATTTTGTTTGCATTCAAGGGAATTCATTTTTAATTGTATTTATCTCCATTGAGGATCTATACCAATATTTAGTTGAGAAATTCATTCATTTTGACAATAACTAATTCCATTATTCAAAAACTTTAAGTGGTGTTCGTTTTTGCCAAAAAATATCTACTCCAAGTAAAAGCTACCTAAATAACAATGCAATATAATAAACTAAAGAAAATTATATTATCAACACATTAAAAAATTCTATAGGTAAGTCGAAAGTTCCAAACAAGATTTTCTAAATCACATTAATTATTTGTACCAAAACTTAGTACTTAAAAAAATCTTTAGTTTGACCACATGAGTCAAACAAAATCAGCACTGTTTAATGCAATGTTTTCAAAATCGGACCGGACACTGAACCGGTATGACGCAATAATTATATTTAATTTTATAAATATATATAAATTTTAATATTACTAAAAAATAAAACTTTCATCGATATAGAAAGAATATTATTTGAAAAAAAAATTAATAATATTTAAAAATTAGTTAACTATAAATAAATAAAAAATAATATTTCACATTAATTTAAATAATCATTCGTTTCATACTTCAACTCAAATAAAAATAAATTCTTCTATGTTAAATATTTGATATAATTTTAGAGATATTAAACAAAATAAAATAATAAATTAAATATAAATATTGGTATATAACTACCACTTCATTAAATTTCAAAAAATTATATATCTAAAATTTTTAATCATCATCTTCAACATAATTTTCTCTTGTTTTAAAAAAATTCAAAATTAAAAAAAAAAATTGAAACCGGTTGAACCGGTTCGGTTTTGACCGATTTTGACTATGACCGATTTTTATGGCTCAACTGGACCAGACTGGCCTCCAGTCACCGGTCAGACCAGTCGAACCCGCCGGTCCGGTCCGATTTTCAAAACAGTGGTTTAATGAGGTGAAGCAATCTTTACACAACACTTAAATAAGGAAAGGAGTGGATGGAAATAAAATACTACCTAAGATTGAGAATTGGACTTCATGTTGGTGTTTCCTATTTCTTTTTTTTTTGAATTTTTATTTATATACACGTGCGAAAAGAGTTCGTTAAATTAAAACTTTAAATTTCGTAAATGTAACTATAAAAATAATATCATTAAACTAATATAATTTATTATGTTAAAATAATACTCCAGTAATACTCCAAAACCTACAATGTAGTAAAATAATAAAATGAGTTAAAATGTTAAACAATTTAATATATTAGCAATGTTCAAATGTAGATAAATGATCATGCAATTTCAAAAGGATGAAATTATATCAAAATCATCGTACAGTGAAAAGTGCTGTAATATCACAAATAAATCTCATGAGAATTAACGTAAAGGAAGTGCGATCAATGTAAAAACGCAACTTGCATGTAACCACAGGGGCACCATTGTTGTCAAATACATGGCTTGTTTCTTTGTGTTTTCTCAAAACAAATTCTAATTATCAAAATACAAATAAATAAATTCTCACATACTCCCATATCATTATCAAAATAATATTTTTTTAAATCAAAATACTCCATTCCAAAAATATATACCGTGATATATATATATATATATATATGTATTTTTTATACAATCATTACAATATACGTAAACCAATAATATAAAATTTTCATATTATTCAAGTAACCTAACAAAACTTAATTGATGTCATATCCATATCCACAACAAACACTATTTCCTTTTAGAGAACTTTCAAACATATACAATTTCATCCCAAAAGAAAATACGATGACTATTAAAACAAAATCAAACAAACATCACCCACTACCAAAAATCTATTATTCACTCTAAATAAAATAAAATAAAATCCCCTAAATTACCAAAACATTCTAGCCATAGCTACCTTAAGAGCCTCCACTACCAAGAATTATTAAATTGTTCGTCAAACTTAAATTTTCTATCATTTATATTATATATAAAGCACATACTTTTTTTTTGGTATATTTTAAAATGCCCTTAGTATTATTTTTTAATTTTCATAACTACTTAAGTAGTTCTCTTTTTCAATTTTTTTTTCTTTCCAAGTTTTTAATTTTTTCTTTTCTTCTTCTTTTCTTTTTACTTATCAATAACATTAAAATAAATACATTCAAAATATTGAAAATTATAGTAACATCTAAAAGAGTAAATAAGTGTCTATAAAATTTTAATACACACATCGAATATGTCAAAATTACTAATATAAAAAATTAACTCACAAATCTGTTATTTCAAAAAGATTCAAACGACCTTTTTGGAAAAATTGTAAATAATAAATCCAACTACCATTGTAATAGTAACATCACACAAATTTTACTATTAATGTTAAGATTTGCTCATCATTTTCCCTTTGAATGCATATAAAATCTTTTGGGTGCCCCCACAAACAAGTACAGATATGAAACAGTAAATTAAATGGAAGGAAGTGTTTGGGTACCAGAAATTAATTATGATGTTTCCCACCTTTAGTTGAAGTCACAAAAATAGCATTAAATAATAAAGGAGTTACGCAGTTTGGATTTTAGTGAGATGTAAAAGGGATTCAACTCCATAAAACGTGCACGCTTAGATTTGCAAGAAAGAGGAACTGTTAAAGCTTAGGTCATACTCTGAAAGCAATACCCAATTGGAGAAACTCTGTGGATGAAGAAAAAAGATTGTGATGCGACTTACTGTGGTTTTTCTTTTTCTTTTTTATATTATTATTATTATTATATATATTTTTTTTCAAATAAATTCCAACTTTTAAATAAATATTCATATTTTGGCATGCCACTGCCAAAATAATTTTTTTTCCCCTCAAAATTCCTGTTCTCCAGAACATATTATGATTTTACACACTTATAATCAATTTTAATTATTATATATATGCACATATATATATAAATACAAAACTAATTAATTATTGTATATAAATAAAAATTTCAATTTCACTTTAGTAACTCAACAAAATATTAATGTGATATTTGTTGTATGAATCGTTTTCTTCGACAACAATTAAAAAGATACAATTTCATTTCAAAATTTTCTCCAACAGTCTATATAGTACAACTAAATAAGCATTAAACACTCTCCAAACTTACAACCCAAATATATTCTTTCAAAATATTTTTCCTCAAAATAGTATTATAATGCTTTTCCATTTGAAAATTTGAAAATTGTCTCAAATACGTATGGGATATTTTAACAAATAAACTTTATAGCTGGAGGTTCAAAATATAGATAGGTTATTTTGAGAATTGTCTTTATATAAAGCAACAAAAGTATTATTTTTTTTTTAATATTTAGAGGCCGTTACTATCATTTATAAGTTATTTTAATAAGTGGCTTAGTAATTAAGCCTTAAAAAATATAAAAATACTTTGTATGAGAAATTAATACTAAATTATCTATTTATCATTCGTGATTATTCTAAAATTTTTCTTTAATTATTTAATTTTATTATAGTGAAACAACCAAAACATAAACAAATCATAAATGC